>KK502497.1:427915-549089 GCA_000688735.1 Glossina austeni | reverse complement strand
AAAAAAACCTTCTAAGATAACTCACCCTGAATAGGTGGGATAGGATTTATTGGACCTAGTATATATTTTTAGCGCATATAACTCTTGGCAAGCAATTATATGCAAAAAAAACCTTCTAAGGTAACTCACCCTGAATAGGTGGGATAGGATTTATTGGACCAAGTATATATTTTTAGCGCATATAACTGTTGGATTTAATTGGAATCTAATGCAAATACTTTCGTTATTATTACTAAGCTAACAAATAAAAATTTTATTTCTTCTCACTTTATAGAAATATATTTTATCTATATCGGGAAGTGAAACCTATTCTTTCTATTTTTCTTTTATGCACAAATTTATGTTATGTTAGATTGCATCATCAATATTTTGACAGTTTTGGCTTTTCTTTTTGATAAACTGTTTCTATTTTCGTAAGTTATTACTCTCTCATGACTTGCACCGCACGTGAAAGTTAACACTGGCAAATCATGCTAGTCAGTGATGCTTATTTATCGATATATTTCTTGCAGTAAAATTAATGGTCTGCTTTCTTCTTAAATATGAACATATATATATATAAAGCAATGCATAGATGTGGGAGGAGGACCTTTATATTTTTGCAAAGAAATATCGAAGAGAAAACAAACTAATAAATTATTAAAATAGAAAAATAAAACAAAGAATTTGAAAAGTTTTTGTACAAAATTCGAAAAGAAAGAATATGATCTCACACTCTCTTTTTCTCTCACTCTCTCTTTTTTCTACTTTTTACTAATGTTTGCAAATAATATTGCACAAATGTATACATGTACATATATGCATAATAAATACATTTGTGATAAAATATTTTGACAAAACAAATATTTTCTACCAAATATTTGTTTAAACATAAAATATTCTGTCTTAAAATCAATATGTTTGAGGTTAGAACAATAAGTAAAAAAGTAAATATGACTTTTTATAAAATTTAAATGAATAAAAATATCTTATGGTAACGAAACGAATATTTTCATTCCATTTAAGAAAAATGCAAAATTATAATTCTAGAAAACTAACCCCTTAGTAGCAGAAATGTTAAGATTATTAACACGAAATAAATCATTTGATGACTGGAATCAGAAAACTGCATAATTTAGAGGGATGTCTTATTGCAACAGCTTCAAGGAGGCTCACCTTTTATTAAGCATTCCTGTCCGTCTGTCTTGTTGTCTTTTGTTCAACCCACAAGCCGCAATTTTTGAGATATTTTGATGAAGCTGACGCAATTTGACATAACGATGAGCGCTTAACCAAATATTTTTTACTTTAATGTTTTACGTACAATATTTTAGTTCTGTTATTTTCCTAGATATATGTAATTAATAATAATAATAATGGAAAAAATAATTATAAATGTACATCATATTGCCGGACAAGAAAAAAACTAAACTACGCGGCTCGTAATACAGGGATATACTAATTTGTGCGGATGTATGGAATGCAGATATTACATCGATTTTTAACGTTTTCACCTGGCGTAGCTCTGTAATCAGATGAGTTCCCCAGAACCGTAGAAAAAATTAAGATAGGAATCGGGAAAAATGAAATAAAAAAGTTGCTTTAAAATGAAACATGTATATAATTATGGTCATTGCTCCAGGATTGAATCAAATGTACAAGGCAAATATGTCTTTCAAAATTCGAATATAGACTTAGCGAAACGGTTATAAGCTGTACGGGTTTTTCTTCATTTTATTCTGGCTGTGTTTTTAGGTAGATAATGTGCATTCCCACTTGTGGTGTATTAAGTTTGTCCGAATATATTATCGAACAATAACAAGGACTTAAGGCGGACTTATCTTTCGTTATCGTCATCGATTTAGAATCATTATGTGAATTGATCTAAGCTTTTCTGTTCCACTTCACCCAAATTCGATAAAGTTTTGCTGAATATCGAATTACTCTTCCGAATCATTCTCCATCATAAAATATCCAAAATTGGGTATATTCTCCACCCAGTTGACCCAAATTCGATATAGTTTTGCTATATATTAAGTTACTCTTTCGAACCATTTTGCGTCATAAAATATCAAAAATTGAGCGCATTCTCCATATAAAGGCTTACTTCTTATGAGGACCTTCTTACGGGGGTGAGAGTCAAAAATAGAGGTACATGGTCCAAATCCAGTAAGGTTAATTTCTGTGCCTATTATGGGCCAATTTTACAATGACATATTGAAAATTAGACCTTTTCGTCGTACTTGGGTTCATATATGGGTTCGTATATGTAGGCACGTTTACAAGAGAGGGAGCTCAAAAAATTGTCCCATGCGACCCAAATTTGTCACATAGAGCTTGGCCTTGGGACAAAACGCTTGCGTATGTACCAAATATGTACGTTAAACGCAGGAATACAGACAAGTTTAAATCGATTCAGAAAGCGATCTTGAGTTGATCGGGCTAATAAAAGGTGGGCCTCTCTTAAGTTCTTCTGGTTGTTATATACATCGGTACGAACTTGATGTACCCTTTCTAATAAGCGTTGCCTTTATGTGGAAAACATTTTTTTCAATATTCACAATTTCTCCACAAAAATCGCTGAGCAATTGTATTTTGGCATTTGAAGTTGACGTGAGAGATTTGAATACGCTGCGGCAATTTCTCGAACTCGCACTCTTCGTTGAAAATGGTTAAAAAATAATAATATTTTTGCAAAGGAAATTAATTTTGCTAAATATGGAAAACCTTAATTCATGTTTTGAATCCGTTTTGCATGGTAAAGTTTGACGTTGTATCGCGATAATAGATGAAGAATTTTACTGTGGGTGGGTGGGTTTCTATGGATGTTTAAGTTTTCAATGCCTTTAAAAGTACCTTTCACGCAAATACAGGTCAAATCATAGTTTTTGGTTTACTGTAGACATGACGAGGCTATATGGATTGAAAATCTTACACTTTATGAGAATATATATAATTTGCGTTATCTCTAATGCAAGATTATTTCTGTATTATACGTACAGATTATATCGATTAAAAATCGTACTTTGTATAAGAATATTTTAATGTGAGGATATGAGTACTAATAATATGAGAGATCTTAAAACGTGTAAAATTGCTAGATAAAGAGTTTGAAAATGTTCCTTACGCACTGATTATAGGGTATCTAGTCTTGGTATCACGGTCTTTATTTATTACGACAATTCTGATACACAAAAGTCTATACTTGCCTAAAAATAACGTTGACCTACTTGTAAAGAATAGGTTTCATGTTGGGAACGCCTTTTTGGTTGTTATGTTTGTATGTTTGGGCGTAAGGGCAATTTTCTATTATACCTATGTTTCGGTGATACGCATACAATATGTCAAAATTTTCCATTATTTTTCAGTATTCATATACTTATATATCTCGTCCGCTGCCAATGTTTCTATTTTGTGTCTTTTTATTTTAAAATAAAATGTTATGTTAAAAAGTTTCCCTGTAGAAAGCTCTCCGAACAGGTTTCATTTCCGATTATATTTATTAGAATTTACACCTAACAGCAAAATAGTTTTATGCCTGGATTCAATGATGTCGGAGAGGGCTGGAGTTATTCGCGTATTATTAAATTTAAAGAAATAAAAATCTTCCACTGGTCGTCTAAAGCAGCTTTTGACCGGCTTATGACGCCGATTAGCAGACAAAATCGGCATAAAGGAGGAAAGCGACAATCGTACACATCATAAAATCTGACATCCCTTGCTTGCTTCAAAGTGCCCAAAACCCGTGAAAGTGAAAATGCTGTGGAATTCGCACCACACTTCACAATGAGTGTAAAACTGGGTGAAAGAGTATATTAAGTGTTTGAACGAAGTATGTGAGAGAACTTTTGGACCGGTATTCATCGCTTAAAACGAACGGCCTGAAGTCGATAAGTTCGGTGGAAGTCAAAAATTCAACTCACCAATATTTGAAGCAGAGAAGATTACGTTATCTTTCTTAAATAATTAATAATTTCCTAATGTTGAAGTCCTTTTTATGTGTAGATATCAAAATTAGCCAGCAACTTTTTAGCATTGTTTTGAAAGACACGATGAAATTGAGAGAAAGTCTGAATTTGTACAGTGAAATTGAGAATTGTTGTGATTTTTTCTCAATTACATCGTGTTTTTCAAAACAATTCTCAATTTTTAGCATTTGCTTTATTGAAACCGACCTACCTTCATTTGGCAGCAGAGTTGTCATTCAGCAATTTTTCAGTAAGCAAAGAAGTGGAAATTGTTTAGTTCCGTACCCAAAATTAATTATATTCTATGATCGGTAATCGCGTTCCCCAAATTTTATTTGGCTTGATGCGCTTGCGAAAATTTAATATTAAAAGCGCGAACTTTTACATATGTTAGAAAAAACTTTGCACTGTTTTTCAATCGTAATTTCAAAGATTTGTGTCCGCGCACGATAATCTTGAAGAAATTCAGTTTCGCATGTGAACATGTGTTTAAAAAATGAATCATATCTGTATTCAAACTGTTCTATAATGTTAGTCGTTGGAGCGGTTATTATTTCCAGCGGTTCTCGTCTGGCACCGTGCCAACGGCAATTGTACTGCTAATGCATAGCCAGCTACAGCGACATCAGGAGAAAAAGCCGTCAGGTGCAATCAAAGTAGCAGTGCCGGTCCCAGAAGCTTGTGACAATTGCTTTTTTTGTCAATGTCCCGTCTTCGACTGCAATATTGGCTGAAATCGAGAGAGACGAGGCTTACTTCAAGCGTCGTGGTCGCAAAATTGCTCTGGCGTGCTTGTGTCAGTGCTTTACGATCGTCGATTTTGTTTACCCTTTTGTCTTCACGTGTCCCGCATGCGAAAGAGAAATAATGCATAATGATGTTAATCTTACGTATTTGCAAATGGATGATCGGATGCGAAAAGTTTTATATTGGTGGCACCAAAATTGGTTCTTGGGATTTAGAGGGAGGAATGGGACGAAGTAAGATCTACGCACTTTCGATATACCTGAGTGAATAGGTAGCATAAGATGGAAAGACACTGTTATCAGTTTGAGAATTTTAAATATAACGACCACGGACAGACTGCATGCTTTGCAGGATGAATAGAAAAAATAGCATGCTGCACGCAATCATTGCGCGAAGGTCCTTAGCGCAGCCAGCTGACTGAGTTGATCTGAAAATTTTTTTATTGCACGTTTACGGAAATGAAAATGTCAATAGCAGTAATATTTGCGTATAGTATATGAAATAAGGCATCTACAAAATATCTCGCGGACCATTTATTGCTGCCGATGCCGGGTATTTGCGTGGAGTCATTGTGACTGTCGTTGCTGTTCCGTTCTCGATTGCTGCCGCGGTTGCTCCTGACGTCTTCGAAATCCGCTTTAGTCGCTTCTGCGATATTTTGCTGCTTGATGGCCAGGTAATGGGTATGAAATTTGTGATGTCGTTTGCCGTGCTGATAAACTATTGTCTAAACATGTCCTGACTTAAGTATCCCTGATTTCACACCCAATATATAATAGCGCTTTAGTTTCCGCCATACGAGTACATATGAATATTTGCATCGTCCATCTCTCCATCATTCAAGTGTTCAAAAATTTCCTTCAAGTCACTCCCACTTGCACACTCTTCTGAATCACACCTATGCCAGGGTCCGAGTTTTCTATAAAAAGCCCATTGTATGTGTGCAACGGCAATGCACCTCCGAATAGAATAATGGTAATGTCCTATAGTGAAACATTATATTTTTGTTAAATATTATATAAGTAGCCTTTAAACAGATTTCTTTATTAGTAAAATTTATATACACAATCTTTGTTTTTTCTTAATGCAATGCAAAATTTAGTTTTTGTATATAGTAAATATTTGAATTGTATTTTTTCCATTTAATATTAATATTTAAATAACACTTTGATTTTGTTACTAGGAAGCTCATCGTAGACTTTTATCTAAATAATAATAATAATAAGAAAAACATAAAAGCCGAGCTAAAAAGCATTAAATTAAAAATGGCTTTTTTTCTAAAAATAAATACTGTCATCGCGTAATCAAAAGTAATTATGTTTGAAAAAACATAAACGAAAGTGAAGGAGAAAAAAAAAGTAGTAACGGGGCCGACGTTGCGACTCTTGGATACCCATCGCTTAATGTAAATTAATGAAAACAGACATAAGCCATCCGATACTGTTCACATAGTAGTATTCATAGTAGATCTGGCGAAGTTGTGATTAGCAAATGTAGTTAGGTGGTAATAGGAAGTTATAAGGAAATCCTCACCTTTAGGATTATGATCCACTCTCGCGTTGTAAAGTCTAGGTTATATGCCTACGTTAACACATTCAACGTTTGGTGTAAAATCTCACCGTTATATTAAATTTTATCTTATATATTCCTTACATAGGTCGTATTTTATCGGTTTATCTGAGAAAAATATACATATAAACGCAATCTTAGAAAGATAAATTAAACTTGCGGGTAGCAATGTCAACTCAGCAAATTCCCAGCGAAAAAGAAAAGGTACGCAGGCCCGTAAACTAAATAAAGTAGGGTGTTGCCTAGCGAAGGTTCGGCCTGTCGTTATAATATATGTTCATATATGTATATATAAGGATTTTTAAAATAAATAAACTAATAATACGTACACCATATTTTTTCATAAAAAATCTATTGCGTAAATAAAAATATAACATAAACGTCCTTGAAAAGTTATTAGCCTCAGAGATTCTTTACACTTTCTCTCTTCTGCGGTTTGTTTTTTATTGTTGTTGTTCTATTTTCCATAATAAGAGCACTTTATTGTTATTCTGCATTATATTTCTTCCACCAAGTGAAAGTACGCTAGTTATAATAAATAGTAACAATAATGATTAAAAAAAACCAAAAACAAATAACGGCACATAAAATTATTACAATTCCTCAGTTGGAAAACGAAAAATAATCCTAAAAAAGCTCCAAGTAAGAACAACAAAAAAAAAATTGAAACTGAGAAACTAAAAGGCTACTCGATGTTTGACGTTGAATGAGCCTCACGGACTTCTCTTATTAAGGTCGATTGTAAATAAATAAATAATAAAAAAAAAAATTAATCTTTTCCCTAAGAAAATAACTTTACCACCACGACTTCTTTTGTTTTTCTTTTCTCTTCCGTCACTTACTTAACATTAAAAGCTTATCATCTTAAAACATCATTCACTACCAATGTAGAAGTATATTTCTGTTCTTGTCTACTTGATATTGTCGTAGTCTTCGTAGTGGTTATGACTTTTTTGCCATCCACATCTTGTTCGATACCTTCATCTGAATGTTTGTGGTCGGATTGTTGATCTCCCAGGCAACCAATAGTTGTTACCTGGACACTGGTTTTCGAGAGTTGTAAGGGCGGTTTTTTGCTTAAGGTTGAGGGCGATGACCGCGAACCACTGCCACTGCCTGAAGCCAAGTCATCATCATCACTATAATCATCGGCAGTGCTACCAACTGGGCTACGATGGGAGCTTACATGCGATCTTTGAGTCATTAAATGTTTCGAATTCCCCGTTCGACGGTAGTCGTGCGAGGTGGATGCATTCGCATCCTCTTCCGATATTTCATCAAAAGCGGGCGGTGGAGTTGTAGATCCAGATATTATAGGCGCTCTCATATTTATCGCTGTCATATTATGCGAAGGCGTACGCTGTGGCGTACGTATGTTAGCCAATGAACTTTTCCGTTTTGATGGGGAATGTTTCAGAGGGAAAGTGGGTGTCTTTTTAAATACCGTCTTACCCATGAAATTCTGAAAGCGTTGAGCATAAAATGACGGCCTGCATACAGATACAGTGTCTCCATTATAGATAATCGATTTGAAAGTGTGTTCTAATTTCTTTTCCAAACGGTATGATTGCAAAATATCTATAATACCGATATATAAAATCAATCGTTCATCATTTTCAGAACGCGCTGGTATACCGCCGGCTGGCACATCCTCGTCCTCCTCGAAAGGAGTATCAATATCGGCGGTAATTGATTCCATCGCCGTAGAATGCGCCACTAAACGTTGCCGATTCATGCTACGCGTACGATTTAATGCGGTGCCAGCCGCTCCCGCCACAGAACATGAAGCTGCGTTATACATAGATATTTGAACTTGATCTAACTCTGGCGTTTCATCTGCTTCCCTAATCTCTTCGCTACGCTGCAGCTTTGCCCTAGCGTTACGTATCCGTTCTTCTCTTTTCTCTTTTGCAGCCAAATCTAAATTATGTATACCTACTAAAAGAGAATAGTCCATAATTTGAAAACTTTCCAAGACCATGCAATCCCTTTGTATGGTTTTCATCAGCGCGTTGTACTTATCCATCTCCAGAAAAATACCGTTCGGGTGATGTTCCATAAAATCCAAATCTTTATAAGTAGGACTGACTTTTTGCCGTTCTAATTTAGAAGCCTTCCGACGAAACGTTGAACCTTTTAAATCGTACTTGGCATGCATTTTAATATCGGATGGCAGTAAATTATTCATCGCCACTAAGCGAACATTTTTTGCATTATAGTGAAAACAATAGAGGCCAAAAAATTTTGGCAGTAACGTCCTAGGATTCTGCGACAAGTTCATATAATAGCCGGGTAATAATTTTTGTAGAAATTCGCATTCCTTCTTCTGGACAGTCTTAATAATGAATTCATCATCCGTAGTTAAATAAAATATAGAACCTGAAGCCCCTGGATTGGATAGTTGTCTTAAAGGCGCCGCACACATAGACATAAGAAAATCATCAGGTGCTATACCAAATAGGTCACGGAAGTACCGAAAAGCTATTGGAGCGTACACCTTGAAACGGAATTCGCTATAATGATGGGCTGGCGTTATAGAAGAACCATCTGGGGGAAATGATATGGTTTCCATTTCGAAGAAATCATTCATCAGCAGATCACGTTTCGGTTTTGAAGCCAAACTGCCTACCGTATGCTGAATACCCAATTGTATGGAACCCATAATCTGTTTGGATTGGATTTTCTTATAAGTAACCTCACCTCCCTCATCTACTCGACGATGGCCGATTTTCTTTTCATGTTTGGAGGGATGACGGGTAACGCTTTTATCTAACGTTGAGCTGGCACTTCGTATTTTCTGCTGAGCTTCTTGCTGTAAGAACGCTATACTTTCCCTACCGCCATGCGATTCAGCCGCGTCTCGAAATAACTGCTTCGATGTTGAAGGTATAGCGGGAAACATCACATGTGTAGAGGGATTTAAATGAGCCTCTTCATTGTCCGATGTTAATGATACTGACGTTGAATTAGGTTTCAGTATACTTGTCGGAGCCATGTTAACAACGTTAGTAGCTATGTTAGTCAATGCTCGAGCTATTGTTGTTGGTGACTCCGGCGGTGATGACATCGAGGATTTTTTACTGCCGGCAGCAGCAGCCTGTTTTATTGATTCCATTTGTATGGAATCCAGAACAGAACTTTGGCTGTCCATCTTAATATTCTATATTATGTCGTCGCTAGCGATGTTTGAAACGAGCGACTGACTCGTGGTGCAATAACTACAAATAAAATAGCAAGGAAAAAAAGAAAGAAAAAGAAGCAAACAAGTTTTGGCATATTTTTATTTTCCATATTTTATTGTGTTACGCAAACAAAAATTCTATACAAGAAAAAATTGCTTTTTATGAATAGTGGCGAACATGGGCGTTTAGTAATGTTTTTAGAAGTTTTAGGGAGAATACAGTTAAAACGGAAATATATCCGTTTTTTGTTTTTTTTTTTTTCACCTGAACAGGAACATTTTTTTTTAAACTAAAAGGGATGAACTGAGCAACCGTAGAAGAGGGTCATCGTCACGTAGCATATTTGTATTTTTGAGGTTATAAAACCATAAAAAGTAAAGAACATTGAAATAAAAAAATAAATAAATTAATAATATGCAGTTTGCATATAAATATAGCTAAACTATTGAAATGACAAGCGCGCAAGCAGGCATTGCATAAATGTATAATGGGAGTGGTGGTACTGTTGATGCATATTTTTTTTGTTATTTAAACTTACTCATGCTTAGCTTTCGATTGATTTTATTTTGAATACAGTTAAAAAACAACTTATCGTTATTGTTGCTGCTATTATTATACTATCATCGACAAGAGTATTTTATTTTTTTATTTTTTTTTGTATTATTAAATGAACCATGATGACTCATCAAGAATAAACCGATCAAATGAAATTTTTGTAGAATTCCGACACAATTTCACTGCAATTGAACGATATCGCTTGGAATTGTTTATGAAAGGTCATCACTACTACAACGAATTCTTTCTATATATGATTGCTTTATAACAATCGTTACTTCTCTAGACGATTGCTTTATTATAATATAAGTGCCGGTATATAATGTGTATATGAGGGAAGATAAATGCCTAAAGGAAAAGTGTGTTGTGAATCAACCACATATTGAATTTATTTTTTGGATGCCGGAATGCGGAAAGAGAGAAATGAAACCTATTCCGAAGGAGATTGGTGTCGAAAAGTCATGTTCTTCCTACCATCTTATCTTGTCATCGTACGCTGCAGCTCATAGGGTAATCTATCTGTCCATGATGGCGTATTTCAACTCATCTTCCAATCTGTTGTTGATATGACGCTCTTTATTGTCAATATTCACGAGGTTAAAGCCTTCCAAATTTAAAGAAACTTCCGATTTTAACGCAAAGCCGTAACATTCTTCTTTCTTCTCTTTCATTCTTCATTTTCATTCTTCTGTGTTCTAGGAAGTCCACTCGAACGTCTTGTCTGGTTTTTCTACTATTTGTAGTAGATAGTTGGTGTTTTAATATTAACCCTACTCTTTCTAATGCT
Organism: Glossina austeni; assembly: GCA_000688735.1. NCBI lineage: Eukaryota > Metazoa > Arthropoda > Insecta > Diptera > Glossinidae > Glossina > Glossina austeni. Next base: position 538,302 of record KK502497.1, on the reverse strand, counting down.
TCGCTTCTTCAGCCAATGAGGTTTCTTCACTAATATTAATAAGGCCACCAATTATTTACCATGAGATGATTCGACGTAGTTGCATTTCTATTTTGCTCCGCTTTATTCAAGGACACGTGCGGAGAATATTGGGGATTTTTAAGGAAGTTAGAAGAACTACGAAGGAGAATGTGGGCGAATTAACCTTTCGATTTTTCAGGTTCTTTAAGATATTTACTCCCGATGTTGTGAGAGTTTTCCCATTTGCTTTGATATCGTAGCCCTCCGATTCTTCGAGGTTAAATCAGTGACCTTTTATATCATCTGTCGAAATTCGGATGCATCGAAAAACTGCTAATTTAAGATAATTAGAGAGAACAATTCATTCCCAAGGTCCTTCCTCGATGAAGATTTTTCAAAGTGTCTATATTTGGATTTTGTTCATATTCCATTCTTTATTATAAGCTCAAACTTAAACAAAGACTAACAACAATATGTCAAGTGAAACCAACTGTCGGAAAGAGCTGAGCAGACGAAAATAGTTGATGGTCAAATGACAATGTTAGGGGCAGAGGTGAATAGTGCTAGATATTCGGATTTGCCCATTTATCGCAATTATACACAACCGAAGCTACAGTAATTAAAACTATTATAAAAAAAAAACCGAACGTAAATAATTTTGTAAGCTTATCAGCAAAAACAGTGCAAAGATAGAAAGTTAAGGTTAACGTATATGAGGAATGTCTTAATGAAACTCATATCGCGTTTGAAATAAACTTGAGTTTCCATTTTTTTTGTTTTTTGTCGTAAACAATTGAAGGTCGTTCGTAATGCCTGCCTTGTCAATTGGTCTTTGTTAAGGAGTTATTATCATTCATGCATCAAAGTAATTTATACATTCATTTGGATCGATTTGAAAATAGAAACACTATCAACAAAAACAACTTTTTCTCGTTCTTTTTCTTTTTAAATTCTTATTGATCGAAAATCCATTAAACTTACTTTTGTTGCTTTTTTTAGCAATCTTCGCAAACAATATACAATACTTTTAAGCAAATCCAAAAATAAATTTTCGATGATTAGCGAGATTTCTGTAGAAATGTTTTTTTTTTTTTTGTGTTATGATTTATCTACAGATCAATAGTCTCTGCAAAGCAACAAGTTCCAGTTACACACATATGCAAAAGAGAGCATCAGCAATTGTAAACACATACACATGTTTTTTTATATTTAGTAAAAGAAACAGCTGCAGACACTTGACTGGTGATTTAATAAATATTTATACGTACATCAAATAAGAAAGGAGTTCGGCTAATTTAACGACGCTTTATTTTTTGTTCTTTTATTTATTAAAAGACAATGATTTTCTAGAAATTTGTTCTTAAAATTAAATCGGGGCGTTTCTACAATAATGCAGTAGATCCATTTGTTTTTGTTGTTTCTACACATTCCATTTCGTTTATTCTATTTATTTTTACACAATTTTTTTATACATTTGTTTGTATATTTTTTCATTATAATTACTTTCTGCTTTATTCCTCACTTTTAAAAACAAAAATAAATAGAAAAAAGTAATTCCTTTAATTTTTCGCATTGACTTAGTAGTTTACTCTGGGAGCCGTTTGCGTCGTTGAAAATTTGATTATAAAATGACAAACAGACTTAACAATACACAAGAGCGAATAGCTCAACACAACACCATATGCTTATTATCATTCATAGTATCATAATTCGTAAATGAAAGAGAGAGAGAGAGAGTGAGAGATGCATTGAGAATGAACAGTGTTGGTTAGTGGTTAATTGAAACTGTCAAACGGGGAAGAGATGCCGTTCTTAATTTTTATATTATATTAAAGCTTACCTGGTTTCGCTTTTAAGAAAGATAAAAATTTTGGTTTCGCTTTTAAGAAAGATAAAAATTCTGGTTTCGCTTTTAGAAAAGATTCTCTGAAAAACAAGAAAAAACAAGAAGTGTGGCAAAGTGCAAAGCAATAACAAGAAGAAACTCTGGGAAATCAAATACGAAATCTATATGAAAATGTAAATGCAATTTATTAAATAGTAAAGATATTTAACAAAATTCTCAATATTTTAATGTGTAAATTAATTCATAATAAAATAATCTCATTAATTAAACTGAAAAGCTTAATTAAGGCAATAAATTCGGGGAAAAAATGAATACATAAAAATTAAAATAAAGGAAAGGGGATTTAATCGGTTTCGAAGGGATTTATTGTCATTCGCGAAACTATAGAAAGAAAAAGATTCTTATAAGTTATAATAATTGGTACGTTTAATCGCTTATAATTAGATAATGTAGTCGAATACAATAAATACATACGTACGTGATTTGTTTGCAAAAAGTAATACAATACGGTTTGTGTATAAAAATATCAGAAATTTTTTTCATTTTTTTTATTTTTAAACAATTTGTGAAGATGCCCCTCCTGGAAAAGTTGAAGCATTTATTACAACTTACAGTAGATGCAAGTTTGTGCGGATGTATGCCAAAACTGTTTTTTGTACTGTTTTTGTACATTAAATTCTCTGTCAGTCCATTAATATCCAATTCATTCATATGGTTTCTATTCACCTACGAATTGCAATTTTCGAGATATTTTATTGATATTTGATGTACTCATATATTTTGGCCCAAGGACGAAACTTCTTGAAAATGTATTGAATTACACAATTATTACGTATACTTCCTTTACAAAAACCCATTAAAAAAAAAATTGTGTTGTATAAAACAAAAGTTGCAATCTTTAAAGTTTTTTGATAAAAATCAGTGGAAAACAATATTTTACTTATTAAATGAATCTGGAACAGTTGGACAGTATGTGACCAATTTTCGAGTTCCCTCTCACATAGACATTCCTATAAAAAATAAGCCCGAAATTGCAACAAAGTCTAATTTTGAGTGTTTCATGATGAAAACTTATTCAGAATAGGGTTTTGCTACAAATTGATGCACCACATTGACAATTTGAAGTTTCTAATTGTTACTGTAAGAGACAAATACGACATGATTTTCACCTTATAGTTCTGGCAAGCGATAGGAGCAATTTGGTGAATTTCACGTCCATTTTGCGGTGAAAAGAAATCTGGTGAACAATTTACTACTTTCTATTGATAAAAATTTTAATAGCCTTAAAATGCAAAATAGTTCGTACTTTTCACATATTTTAAGTTCATGCTCGCGACCAAGCTTCGTAATTCCTTGAATCGTAATTCTAGAAAATTCCTTTTTGAAAATTTTCCAAAAAGATGCAGAATTCATAATGGGAAAAACGAAAGACTTTCTTTAATCAACATAAAATTCGAGAAAGGTTCCGTCTAAACGTGAAAATATTCGGGAAACTTAACACTGAAAAAATTAAAAGCTCTTTCAAAGTTATATAAATATAAGCCAACTACAATTTACCCCTGCCAAGTAGAGAGAGAGTAGAGAGTCTAATAATTTTTTCTCCGATATATTGATTGCTCTCTACAAACGTCTATTACGAAAAAGAAGTTTTGTAAGTCCGGATTAAAAAGTGCATTTTGAAGTGATCCATTGAGAATGTCCCCATTGGGGTTTGCGTTTTTTCTTTTTAATAATTTGATGATACTTCGGTTCTTTAGCATAGTATCGTCTCCTGTGGAAACTGCTTGTTTGAGGTATCTCGAGGTGCTCGCAGTGTTGTTCAATTCTAGAGATCGTACATAACTTTGGACCATTGTTAAGATACCCAAGTATGCATTGATAGATTGGTGTTATCTCCTTTTTCTTTTTTGTGGCGTAATACTCCTTACGCGGAGAACGGAGTTGTGCAGAACGATTCAATTTCATCATCACCTATTATTTCAACTACGGTTCTGGTATAGACGAAGTGTTTCAACGAGACGCGACCCTTGATTACAAGTTTAAACAATTTGCAAACGTCGTTGGATTGCAACGAAATACGCTCGAACGCTTTTGAAATGGTTCGGTTTTTCGACCACTTCCCACATAACACTTTATTTTGAAAAGTCAACAAGTGAATTGTATTAAGTAAAGCGGTGTATGGCACTTAATGGTGGGCCGCGGCCAACTATAAGGGTTTGGTTTTGCGTCCCTCGAAAATTTTTCTTACGATTAATTTCTCATAATGTAAGAAAATTGCTCCTACTGAATTTAATTAAAGCCTATTTTCGGTTCAACAATTAAATATTTACACTTTAAACTGACAAATAGTGCTAAACACAACTGCAATCAGCTTAATTTAATTAAAATTATTTTAAATGATTCTTCCCCACAACACAAAACCAAAAACGTAAATATTTATTGTTGTTTTTCTTTTTGCTCTGTTTTTGGTTTTCCTTCTTATTGAATAAAAATTTTTATAGTATGAAGCAAACTATATCGAGAAGTAGCAGAGATTACAGAAACAACAAAAAAATTGTAAAAGCGGCTAATTTTTATAATGGAATTAAAATACAAATGCGAGACCTCGTATTTCACGTTCTTTTGTCTGTCAATTCGTCCCTAGAAGAGATTGCCTGGCAGATAGTCAGGCAAACATATGCATTTTGTGGTTGAAGTATACTTTCACGCATTGTTCATAGGCTTACACATACACACTAAAATAGGTACTTAATTAAAATTCAATACATATGACCAGTCAGGAATGTGTCAGTCAGAGCCTCTCTCAGCGCGTACTTGAATAAACTGAAGCTTTTTTTCATTATGCTACGGTTACAGTTGGCGTTTTATTGCTATTTTTAATAGTTAAGGTACCACTACAGATTTCAGTTGTGTGTATATGCGCACGTATGTATGGAGTTATGCCTGCCTGGATGTCTGTCTCAGAGTGTGTTTACATGACTGATATATTTTTATATACATATATAAAAAGAATAAAACAAAATATTTTTGTATATTAAATTACTCGTCTCGTTTAAATTCCATGAGTATGTGTGGTTCTCTGCACGTAAACGATATTTATTCTAGACAATTTAATTTTCAAGCAGTTTTGAAAAAAACAATTTTTTTTGTTTGCGATAATATTGTTACATCAGCAGAGTTTTTCTTTTTTTTGCTTTGTTTTCACTTTTACATTCCACTCTATTTTTTTCGATGGCTCAGACGATACGGTTAAAGGGCTAAATTTAATTATTTAAGTTAATTATTGCGGTAAAATCGAAACGAAGTCCGAACAAAGTTCAAAAATGTAACACAGCGAAATTATGATCAAGTTCGACATAATGCTACGACGACAAAAAAATAATCGAATGAAAATACGGCTATATTTGTTAAAACATCTTTTGTTTTAAATTATTTTTAATACATTGGAAGAAAAAACCTGTTCTACAATTCAGTCATAATTCAGTTTTTGCGTCTATTTAAATCCAAGTGATTAATTAACCATAGAGAATTAATTGCGGTTTTCATGTTTAGATATACAAACTATTCATTTGAAAAACGTGAAGAAATTTTATTCGGTAATTATACCCTATACGACTGATCGTACAAGCGTATATTAAGTTTGTGCGGATGAATGCAACATCCAGATGAGCTTGAGATAGAACCATCTTTTATTTTACCGATCGATTCAGCGTTATGTTCTCTCGCAATTGTCGATAAATTTAGTATATCGGCATGGGGTTGTCCAAAGACGACTCCTGTTGAAAATGGTACGGATCGGATCATTTTTCGACCACTTCTAGCGGAAAGTCTTATTTTGAAAAGTCGTGATATGAGTAAACGAAATGGTGTAGGGTATTTAATGGTGGGCCGTGTAATCTTTTCAGTTGTCTTAAGTACCTTTGTTTTATCAAACAACTTTTAAGAAAATGTAGCTTAAGTCCATTGCAAAGGAGCGAGGGTATTCTAAATTGCGTCGTTCTTCCTTTTGTCTTGCTAAGAAGTGCTTGTATATATTCAATCAATGTAAAATTTTCAATTTACTTTTCATTGTTCTCATGTTTGCTGTCCGTATGTATTTCGTGACTTGTCGCGCTCACGATCGCGAAAACTGAAATAGAAAGCAATATAAGGCATACACTATATATTTTTAAATGAAGGTCACGGATTGGATTTGAAGGCGGCAGAGATCTTGCTTGCAACGGTTCTCGTAAGGTTCAAAAGCGAGAATCTATAATTAATGGCATGTGGAGTCATTCAGCGGGGCTACCTGAAAACACAGCGCAATGACCGATAAAGCCAACTAGGACGGTTAAAATCGGTAATGACTTCGTTCACTTTATTCTATTGATAGAAAGGAAGTACGTTCAATACATCTCTTCCAAAGGGAATGAGCATTAAGCCCTTCGTAAGTAATAGCACCAGCAGATGTGAGCTAAAGTCATTAATGTATCTTATTTTACGTAATTCTTTTGACAATATTTCGGTGACCTTGCTTTTGCTTTTACTCAGTAAATGATAAGTTGTTCTTAAGGAGCTAATGTTATTTTTTGATTCTTTATATCGTTTTTTAGGAGATCTTAAATAATTTTTTAAATATTTCAGAATGATATCCAAAAGTTTCTATAGGATTCCAATTATCTTTACTTTGCTTTACACTTAACACATCCGTCAATTTGACAACGGACATAACACTTATCGATGCCATATCCATCGGTGCCATAGCGGAATAGGTAAGAACCGCCGCTACCAAGCCAGTGTTCGCAAGTTCAAATTTCAACGGCGGTAGACTGTTCTTTAACAGCGTTCCCTCAGTAAAGACATAACATTTATCGATTGGGCAGGCCATCTACCCATCTCTTTCCAATGGAATAGACGACGGCCCCTAAATTTCTGCCCACATGAGAAAAAAGAGAACAAAATTGTTAAAAACAAGGGACCAACCCGAACTATTGAGAAGCAAAGCATCATCAAAATTCAGTTGTCGTGACAACTCTTCTTTCTTTTCTAACGTGATCGTACGGCCACCGATAACGTTGAACATAGTGTAGGTCCAAAAGCGGTGGTCACACCGCATCAAAAAATCCTGAAAGTTATTCTTGATAATTTCAAAACCGAAGTTCTAAGAGACAATTGGCACTAAAAAGACATCAAAAGACAGCTTATTCATTGTCTTGCGTATGAAAAAGGTTTTCTCAAATGAGTATCGCATGGCACAAATACACCGCGCCACAACTTATTGAATACAATGGCAAAGACGCGTGAACGGAAATGCCAATTGCTGCTGCATCGACCTTATTTTGTAGGGCTCTGTGCTCCAGCGACTGTTAGGAAATTCCAAAACGAGAAAAGTTTAGATCAAATGATGAGGTCAGAGAGAGCCTTAAGGATTTTGAGGATTTCAAGCAGTCTTTTAAAAAAAAAAAATGCATCGGAATCTCAGATCTGAATATATCGTTTTTAAAGGCAATTGTCTCGATAAATTAAGATGACTTTCCAAAATGAAAAACTGCTTTCTTCTTACTTAGTCCCGGGAGTTATTTACCGATTTATTACAAGAATAACGTTTGTTACAGAAAACCGACCTTATAGAAAGCATTTAAGCATACTTTTTAGTTATAGAAATAAAGAACAATTGAAAAATTTACTCATTTCCACATGTATTGGTCAGTCAATAGAAAAGATTAGTTTTTGAAAGAAAATATGGTTTAACGTGTTTTGCCTTTCCTAACAAGAAAGCGGTAATTGACCACGGCGAACGTCATTTGAAATGAGTGAATGTGCAATATGCGCTGGAATTCCTGCACTTAGACATAAGACCATATATGGCGTACTTAACCTCGGATGAAAGCAAATGCTACGCAAGTTTATAAAGAATTCTGTGCTATTTGTTTGAGATGTAATTGGTAAGAAAGTTATATTTGGCTTACGTAGTTTCTTTGATACTCAACATCTTCGATCAATGCATTATAAAAGCAATTTCTTTAGTTATAGGTGAATTTGTCATTTGTTTGCTCGAGACCGTTTTTAAGGAAGCATGCACACCGTGCTTTAAAACAATATTCTTGTAGGTTGTGAACTGGCCCTATATGGTTTTGTTATCGCTCGCCGATGATAGTTTGTAAAGGGGTTAGAAGTTTTAACAAGAAATATTGGAGGGTAACCTCGGTCAAAACCTTCGTAAGATCCAGAGAAAGTGCTAAGAAGCCTATAAACTATATATATCATATTCTCCGATATAAACTTGTCCGTTCGTCGGTCAGTAAAATATCTGTGGCAAACATTCTGGTGCTTGCAGAAATGTATATATCGATCTAAAATTTTGGAAAAAGATTTCAAGTTCTTGCACGCAGTTTGATATTCAAAATGGGCCAAATCGATCGAGGCTGCGCCCACAGTGCAGTATAAACACGTCTATTTTTAGCAACAAAACGGGTTGGCTTGATTTTGCTCATTAAGTATGCCTGTAAGGTATAGCAATAAAAGTTTGTGTATTCTATGTTCTGAAGAAAAATACAAAAAGTCACTTATGCCTGTCGAATATTATAGAACGTCGAAATTTCATTCTTTCCGATTTCTCTTCTTTTTTCTTAAGATAACTGCAAAGCTGAATATAAGTTTCCCACCTGTTTGTAGTTCCCTTCTTCATTTCTCTCTTTTCCTAGTAGTCTTCTTCTTCTCTATTTCTCCCTCCCTCTCCCTTACTCTTTCTCGCTCTGTCGCACCTGTTTTCTACGTTCCAAATCAATTTTTCTGCTTTTGGAAAATATTGTTTCACACATAGAGGCTGTATTGGGAGAAGGAATATGTTAATACTTAGAAGAAAATGTCTGGCCGTCGTATAACTGTGCCACCCTTAGCTAGCCTACTATAAGAAGTAGTCAGTAGAATGTCGATTGCATGATAAGACAACGAAGCAAAACTCGGCGAGGCTAAGGACAGAAGAGGGAAACTCAACTGCTTTTGCATTTAAGCAAAAAGTATTCTGAGATCATTAACCTGATTTGAAGCGATTATATGCAATTTTCACACTAAAAGGAGATGTTCTCCTAGGGCAAATACACATGCTTTCAGACAGAACTGGTCATAAGAAACTTTTAAGTAAATTGCTCACTTATAACAATTTTTTTCTCACAAGTTTTTGCATCAAACGAGAAATCGTCCTATAGCACGCATTTATATAACATGGTTTTGTATAACACGGTAAAGGAATAAAATCGTTCTTTTTTCAAAGTTTGTTGATCTTACGGCTGATTATTAAAGAAATTTATTTTAAATATAAAAAGTTAATCGCTTTTGGCTGTAAATGGCTTTTGAATGCAGACAAATGGCAGACCAGGTGCCGCAGGTGCCAACAATAAGGTTTAATAAGGAATAGTCTGGATGGCTATCCGGGCGCATATAGGAGCTCTCAAAGTAAGATTAACTATGGTGGTATTCTAAATAGAGCTCTTGAATTATAAGGATTACCGCACTTCCGCACATTGGGAGTGTCGGTCTCAGCGAACATCGTGAAGTTAAACCACCAAGGCAGGTATTCACGTTAAGCGATCTCCCGATGAATCGACGTTGGATTTGATTGACTAACCACTCCTTTTACGCTCTTTTATAGATTTTACACAAAAGCATTTTCTTCGCGAAAATTACATTTAAATCTTATTTAGTCCGTGCTTTCATTACAGACTGAAGGTAGAAAACAAAAGCATTCTAGAAAAATAGTAAATATCGAATGCAAAACGATAAGAAAAATTCAATATATAATAGAGAAGCGTAGGGTGTATAGATTGACTGAAACATTTCAGTGCACATTTTAGTTCAGATACGTTACGTAGTCACATCTCACGTTCATTTAATAATTATTTATTAAATGTCTATGCAATTATAGCACAAGCGTGCATTGTATGGCAGCAGCATATCGCGTCAGCGACATTTCAAATATTTTGTTCCTCATTTGGTGATTTTTCAGATATTATATAACACAAATTCATTGGAACTTATTATCTTTGTGTAGTTATGCCTGATAATGCTTTCCTTATTACGTAACGGTTCTCTTCTTCTATTTCTTGTGGTTTTAAAGCTTAACAAGTTTTGACATACACTTCAAATAAAAAAAGAGAACATCGAACACACGTATATAACAATACCATCGAACACAGAAGATTAACGTTAGAAATGTCACGAAGTGTTTGAAAATGTAAAGAAGAGCATACGATTTTAAGCTATTCCACCGATTACCTTAATGGGAGCTTTAAAATGGAGTAAAATGTGTTGCATAGTAAGAGACGAAGAGGGGGGAAAGAGATGGTGGGAGAAGTGGAGAAAAGTCAAGCGATGTAGGAAATTAATTGTATTAACACTTAATAAGAAACGAAAACATAGACACATACAGATATGTGCTGCAAGCTTTGAAGACTTAAGATTTTTGTTAAGGAATTTAAGCTTAAGTTAAAACTACATACGTATTAAGTATTTTTCCTTATTGTTGTTGTTTATTTTGTTTTTATAGTATTTGTAAATGCACATATTTTTCGTCATTGTGTGTTTGTCATTAAAAGAAAAGTTTTATTTTGCTTTTTTTTTTAAATTTTTAAATATTTTTTCCGGTTAATTCATGCCACACATTTCAAATTAACTATATGTTGTGTATGTGCGCATATGTGTGCGAGAGAATGCGTTTGGCATTTAATTGATTTATGTTTGCAATGCGTTTTTTTCTTTCTTTTCATTTATTTACTTTTGTTTGTACACAAATGGTTTTGAAGACCATTCGATTTGAAATTTGTTTTCTTTTCTTTTATTCTGTGCTGTCGCTATTGTTTATGGTGTTACCGTTGCTTTTGAGCTTTAGCTAATATGGAGTAGCTGTTGTTAATATACACAACAACTGCTTTTCCAATCATTATTGTTTACCAAAAAAAAAAAACAAAAAATTCATATGTCAGCCCACATGTGTGCGTGTGCTTATTTAGCGCGTGTAATTATTTCTACACATAAATCTTTTTTAATTGTTTCGTTTAATTATTAACGATTCGAATTGTTTTTATAAATAGATGGGAAACCATTTTCCAGTCATACTTTTCTTTCCATAATTGAAATAAATTAACTTACGATTGCTTACTATGGCTGCTCTTACTCTAAGTCTAGAAAAAAATGTCGTTGCATTAAAATTCTTTCAACAATTAATTTTTTTTTGATAGCATTTAGTAAACGAAATATTAAGGAAGCTTAAGCTGCAGTCGCAGTACAACTTTTTTTGTCTTTGCTACGATCAATCAGTGTGGAAATAGAGAAAGGGATAGTATCTAGTGACCGCAGCCTATATATGCCCTATCGTCAAATGTGATGTCTTGGCCGACTGAGCACCCACTTTAGTTACGACGAAGAATCATTTGCATGAGCGTTTAGATTAACATCCATTAACATTATAAATAAAACCTTCTTGATTGTGTATGAATAAAGATCTCCTTCAATGTCTTTAAGCCAGGCTTAAGCTTTTTATGTGGATTCTTGCATCCGCAAAAGCCAACTTGGTGGCCGCGGCTGTTACCTATTCGGGTATGCAGTTCACAAGATCTCTGACAGCTTCCTCTCTAGGAACGTAAAAAATGTAATTTTTTCCCGGTATCGGTTAATAGTTGAAACTTATCTAAACCAGTAATTTTCAGAAAGTATTCGAAAATAGGCAGTAAATGAACTAAACATGGTTTAGTAAGCATTTTTATACCCACCGCTGTAACATGGGGGTACACTCATTTTGTTTTTTTCCATTATGTATGTAACACCCAAAAGGAAGCTTCAGAGACCCTATAAAGGGTATATATTCTTGATCAGCGTGAAATTCTGAGTTGGTTTAGACATGTCTGTCCGTTTGTGTGTCTGTGTGTTGTTCGTAATCTTCTGGCCGCAAAAATTAAGGTATCGACTTCGAATTTGGCACAAATATTGAAAGTTTTTGCACGCAGGTTGGTGCTGCAAATGGGCTAAATTAGTTAGAGCAGAAGCCTGCGTTGGAACGCATGTCCGTTTGTCTCAACAAAAATTTGTGGGTTTTTGCACGTTTCTCAGAAATTAAAAAGTCTGAAATTTTGCACATTTACTCTCCGAAACAGTCTGCTCTTTACGTGCTCTTTACGTGCGAAAATGGAAAATATCGGTCACGCCCACACAAAGTTATAATTGATTAAATTTTATTTTTCACTCTTTTGAAGTTTTATGCCCATTTATCATAACGCAAAACTATTTTGTACATTCATTCCACTATTTTGTACATACATTCAAATGAAAATATATTATCTCTTATCTCTCTATATCTCTTATTTCTATCTGCCTAAAAATGGGTTAATTCTAAAACGAATGTCGCCACAGAAACCACGATTACTATTTTCTTAATAACACCTGCAATACGGGTATCAAATAAAAGAACTTGGGGAGTAGAATGCAAAAGGCATAGCGGTGGACATGCAAGATTCGGACCTGCCGAATATAACTTTTTTACTTGTTATTATCTCGAATATTTGCACTTTGCAAGGCTTCTGGCTTTTAAGGCTATTGATGTTTTTTGTATAGATCCATTTCTACCAGTTGGTTGGTTCCACGGTGGTATAGATTCATTTCTATCAGCGAAATCGTTATAGTCAGAAATTGAGAAAAGAGGTTGAATTTTGGCACAAACAAGCAAATGTATGCACACTCCTAGTGTAGAAAAAACTGAACCTGCCTCGGGAAAATCGCGACTTGTAAGTTGAATATAAGAAAACAAGAAGAGTAGACGGGCAGTTAAGTGTGGATCGAATCGATGAGAATAACTTCTATCTACCTGAGTTTTCTGAGTATTGCCAACGTCGGTTTAGACTTAATATACCCTTGCACCAAAAGTGCTTCCGAATATAACCAGGTCAAGTAGAGGAAAGGTGATTCTGATATTTAAAGGCTTTTTCACAAAAATAAAAGCCATGGAAAAATTTTTTAAATGTAAATGTCTTATAACCATTTATTTGTAAGGTCAAAAGCTCAAAAAGGTCATATTAACCCATGCGGTATTTCTGGTGTTAAAAGATTTTAACGAACTAATTGTTGCCAAAATAGATAATAAACAATATTTATTAGGGAACGATTTCGGTTCCCAGAAATAAAGAAAGAAATTTAAGTTTAAATTTGCAGTTTATAATGTATACCGAGATGGATAATAAAGCTTGGTTTTAAAACTGCTCTTGTTTTATTGCGTATTTTTTATTTATTTAGTGCTTCAGAGGTTTATTTCCTTTTTGTACTTTTCTTTCTCATAAAAACCAGAAATTCCCAGTCATTGCTTTGTTTGATGCGATTTGCTTGCGGTCAACTTGTTTCTGATAAGATTCTCATTATGACATGTTATGTTATGACTGTACGCTTGCATATGCAAACATGCATTATGAGTCATAAAGACTACCCGATGATTAAATCAATTAAAATCTTCAATATTTATATTGTTTATATATAAAAATAAAATTTACTTTCATCGAAACTAACGTAAATACTAATAATTTAAGACATTATAGTCGAGTACGGCTGACTTTTAAATGCCCTATACCAGAGTGCCTGCTAAAGATCAAAGCACGTAACGATCAAAGTTAAGAGTTAGCTAAAAATTAGAAATTTGAGCCGTACGAAAATGACTTTTTAAAAAAGTCTTCTATACTCGGGGATTTAAAATGTGAAGCACGTGGTTCAGTTTAGCACAACCACTTTCAATTTATTTTTGCCGCGATTTCTTTAAAATAGTTCGTAGAAGCATTCATTTACCATACAGACAGACAGACAAATTAACTTCAGGTTTCGCGTTGATATAGTGAAACTCTGGCATTCTGTTTCTCTACTGTTAAGAGATCTACGGAGAAGGACTAAAACTAAGCTCGTATCTCCTTAAGCAATGTAAAAAGATGATCTGAAACTGTGAACCTAATCTGTCCATCGCGTTATGTGACAGATGAACTTCAGGTTTCGCGTTGATATAGTGAAACTCTGGCATTCTGTCTCCCTACTGTTAAGAGATCTACGGAGAAAGACTAAAACTAAGCTCGTATCTCCTTAGGCAATGTAAAAAGATGATCTGAAACTGTGAACCTAATCTGTCCATCGCGTTATGTGACAGCTTCGCATGAATGTCTGTCTTATAGCTTAACTTGACAGTGTTCACTAACATAGTGAGTTATTTTGGCGCGAACTGGCGAAGATTGATGTTCCATTCAAACTAAGACTTACTTGGAGTTTCGCCTTAGTATAGCCTGATATTCAATCTCTCTACTGCTTTTGCTCTATAAAGAAAGGCCGAGACTAAGCCTATATCTCCTTAAATGATTTAAACGGATCGCATTCGAAAGTGAACTTAATCTACCTGCGGCGTATTACAGACTTAACGTGAATGCCTGCTTTGTGGGTCAACTTGGCAGTGTTCGTTGATTAAAAAGTTTCAAGAACATTTCAAAATCTTTTAAATCAAAACGAACAACGAACTTGAAACGGCTTACCTAGTCGATCACTCTTAGGCTTGCACATACAACCGTTAAGAAATTGCGAAGATTATGCGCTTCACTGTATTTGAAGGCCGAAATTAGCGCGTATACTATGATTTCTCGGATCATTTGTTTACTTATATATCTGAGATGCATTTATCGAGTGGAGATATAGTCAACGTTATTGTACTCAACTAATTTTTTTAATCATTTTTTTTTCGTGGTACAATTGATTTAATTTCGTTGTTTTATTCTTTGCAAAAACAATCTTTTTTTATTTTATTACAATCTTTATTGGTTTCAATTCTTTATTAATATTTCCTATTTTTTTTTTTTTTACGAACATAACAAACAAAATCACTTCTATTATCTGATTAATTGTCAAAGCTATATAACATTTCAATTTCATCTTTTTTTCCAAAAGAAATAAAAAAAAAATCACTTACCTTGAGGGAGAAATGATGAATAAATCCACATCAAGTTTAAGTTATTAGGCTAAAATTTAAAATATTTTTAAGGTCAATGGCGGTTACGAAAAATATATCAACAAATACTTTATTTTATTGCATACAGTTTTAGGTAATTTATGCAAAATTGTTATTATTATTATTATTATTTTCTCTTTTTGTTTATTTCCTTAACACTTGTGCTGGCTTTGTTTTTAATCTCGTTTGGGTTTTTTTTTTTTGAAACTCACTTTACGTTTAATAATACGATTTGTTCTTTTTTTTGTAATTGCAATTTGTTTTTTAATTATAATAAAACACCCAACCCATCCTTTATTTATTTACTTGTTTTAAATAATGCCCGCTAAACTTTATATATAACTAAATGCAATAAATCGCACAGACCGAGTTTGCGCACACGTCTTGACTGTAGCCTTAGTAAGCACCATTTACTCGATTAATTGTTATGAAACGTTTTACTCACCTCTGGTGAGCGTATGTGCTTACGCGCACACAACGCTCCTATTACTCACGTGTAAGATGAATATATAAACGTATAAACGTGTGTGCTTGCTTGTGTTTTGAGTTTTGTTAACCCGAGTTTTTGTTTTTTTCTTGCTTTGTTTTGATGACGCATTTTTCTTAGTAGAATAAAAAAATAAAAGCGGGGCATTCTTATGTTCAAATTCATCAGCGTTTTATGTGGTGTTGGGTGAGAGGTGTAGGGGAAAGAAATTTTGGAAAATACTCACTCACCGTCTATTTAAATGCTTACCTATATGTAATTAACTGCAAATGTCTTATCGGACGACAACAACAGCCAGTTGGTTACTTTTGTTTGACTCGTTTTACTCTCTTTCTTCTTTCCTCTCTCTCACTCCTTCCATCTCTCACTCTCTTCCACCCTCTGTTTTGCACCCTTATATTCGCTTTGCACAAAATTCATAATGTTCTGCAATTGAAATAAATGTCACGCTTAGTGATTATTCGAGCTCTCTCTCTCTCTCTTCTTTAGCAAGGTTTCTCAGTAAGTTTAACGTTTATTTATACAATTGATCGTTTGTTGTTCTGTACATTGTGTCATGCATCAAGAAGGCTAGTTCTTGCGTATTAGCGCCAGATTTATTATAAAGCAGCTGTTATTGGGTATTTTTGTTGATGATTTCAAGTAAACAATAATAAGCGGTGAGTTTATTGTCATATTAGCCACTGTTGTATGGTTGCGTTTCTTTTCCCGTCAGCGAAGGATTACGGGTATATTCCACTTGTCAAAACATTTGCAACGCCCAAAAGGAGGCTTCAAAATTTCTATAAAGTTTTTTGATCAACATCAAATTTTGAATCGCTTTACACATGTCCGTCTATCCGTTTGTGTAATATCCGTTTCAAACGTCCTCCTGGCCTCGAAAATGAAACTATGACTTCAAAGTTGGCAAAGAAGTTGGAAATTCCTGGTTCCGGTTTTTCGCTCATTACTAATAGCTTATGAGTAAGATAAGTCGATGAAAATTTGAACGTGTATTCTGTGGATGATGCCGTAGTATCTAAACAAAAATGGAAAAGATCGGTGGCGTCTACATTGTATAATAGTGTATCAAATTATCATTTGTTTGCAAAACCTTTACGTTCAGAAAAAAGCTTCAAAAACCCTTTAGATTGTGTAAATTCTTGGTCAGTTTCGAAATGCAGCTAGCTATGCCCGTGTGTTCGCTTATGCACTTGTCCTTCTGCCCACCTATTCTGTGGTAAACATTTTCTCGTTTGGAAAAACGAAGACACCTTTCACAAATTCGCAAACACGCCTATGCTGCGTTTTTTTTGCCATTTGCTCATATAGTACAATGCATACATCATATAAAGTTCCACTTTTATCCCGAAAATAGAAAAAATTAAACGCGGCCATCCACTGTTATAAAGTACGATGATTGTGGATGGCACTTTTATTTTTTTTGGGTTTTTTGGGATAATGATGATGGTGGTAAACTCCCTACTTGTTTTTATTACATTTCCTTAAAATTTAAGTAAATAATAAAAAAAAATATATATTTGTTTTAACTTTTGCCCTAGAATCAAATTCCGCATGTAAGGTATGACACGCTCCATCGGTGTAAATGTACACCAATTGTTTTTAACAATTGTTTTTAATATAAATAATAAATCGTTTAAATTCAACACATGGTGAATGCAATGCCATTAGCTTTCTTTTGAACTGTTTTAATACGTAGTAGACAAAAGTTCTATTAACGTCTATAAAAAAAAAATGCCTCCTATCCGGAAAGTTTATGGAATTTGCAGCATTTTTAAACAAAATTTATTCTTAAAAAGAAAATGTTAGTAATCAATTAATAAATAAATTATTCGTATTTAATTGAAATTAACAGTAATTTTAAGATTTTTTCGTATGTTTTCCGATCAAATTTGACACTAAATATATGGCGCAAGTCAATTTGACGGGCGTTTGATTTTAGGCTTAAAAATTGTCCATAAGGAATTAGATATCTTCAGATGTTATATACTGTTTTTTGACGTTATAACGCAACGAGTACCGCATACTTGACGCATAACCGCATAGATAGAAGTTGTGACCACCAAGTTCTTGTTCGCAAATTCAAATGTGAATTCGGTCGACCATACCAGGTCGTAACTACGTGATCGGTAAACGCATAGCTCTTACCGATCGGGGGCACCCCCAAAAGGCTCTGTATCCCTTTGTCCAACTTTCTGACCATCGCCCTGTTACATCTATAAGGGACTTAATAATGATTTGTCGAGTTCAGAAGGGCTCAGGTTGATCTATGACTCAAGGATAACATTTTTTCTAAAACAAATACTTCTGCTTTTTACTCTCCGTATGAAAATCCCTAATAACCTTTGTAGGAACCAGCTCAGGAAATGAATAAATATGCTTGGAAATAGAAAGTCGACTCTCTATGGATTGCATTTTTATTTTGAAAGCATATGTCGAAAGCAGCTTATTATTGTTTGAAGAGTACGCAGTAAGTTAATAGGCTAAGACACTGTCTGAGGTAATTCCAACGTAAAATATATAAGTCTTAGGCTGAATTCTTAGCCAAGGATGAAATGTGGATCTATGTGGATCAGCTTAGTAGCGGAAAAAGAGTATTTCAATGTAACTTAAAGGAGTTGTGGGACGAATTCGTAGTTTTGGATAGAATGTAGATTTATCCTTATAAAGTTTAGAATTATGCGGTGTGATATTAGTCGCGATCAGAGGTGCAGATGTTCGGTGATAAATCGCCTAATGCTTCATGGACTATGTCGAGCAGTTAAACATAAACTTATGGAATAGTAGAGAAACGGGAAGCAAGCAAAGACAGACGAATTGATGATGCTAGTGCAAGGATACCTTTGCCCTATGAACAAACCTATCATTTTAAATGGATAGAATCCATCCCCAGTTTTATTGATTTTAACCTTTGACTCCGATACAAACAGAATTAAAAACCAATTACATCTTTATCCTTTGGGGGAATTCGCTCCCCAGTAGCAAGGCAACTATTGATGATATATACCAATTAAATGTAGAAGTAAACGATTTTAAATTATTTCTTTCGAATTAAGAAAACAAACATAACTCAATTAAAAAGAAGTAAGAAGAAGTGAATGTCTACTTGAAAAAAGGCAAAGCTGCAATACCAAGAGCATATGAAATTTTACAGATAAATCCATCGTTATGTTAGCGATAAGGGTGATAACAAACATTGTGCGAGGCAAAAATCTGCATACATATCCATATGTAGTTACAAATAAATTCATCAAAAGGGAGGTAAGAAATATATGGAACAAGCGCAAAATATACTTGAAATAAATAGTTGTACCGCAACATAACAAGGGTTGCTAGCCCCCTATAGATATCATTAAGAACATCTGCACATAAGAAGTGGCAAGTGAGACAGACACACATATAGCAGAATGTATGTTATCATATATATAGTACATGGGCAAGCATGCACACAAAACGGAGATTTATTTGTACGTCTCCCAGTTTTATATCTTGCATCCTTTGGTTGCCGTTGAATAAGAGCTGACAAGCAGCTGCTTGCAGAGAAAAAAAAACCAAAAAAGAAAAAAAAATCGGAGTCAAAGTTAAAATCTTTCTACTTCATTTGATACGTGAATGTAACCAAGCAAACTTCCATACTTACTAGCACACACAAACACACAACACACACCTATACATGAAAGATGTGTGCATATTTACACGCGCTCATACGTATATAGATTTTATTACGCTTTTTCCTTTTCTTACCTCGTTTGATTGTTGCGAAGAAATTTTGGAGAAAAAAAGGTCTACTTTTTTGCCCAACAAGTTTTGTTATTTTGTCTTCTTCTTCTGTAAATCTTGTTTTTCTTTTTCCTATGTTTTTACACGTCTTTTTTTTTTGCTACGTGTCTGTTTTTCTTTGTGACTCACGTGAATTTTACATTTGTTCTGCAGCATAATTTATATGTTAAGCGAGACATGATGGAGTCGTAGTTTTTGGATTTTTGTTACTAAAGCTCTATGTTTTGTGCAACGATATCTTTTTGAACGTGAGTTCGATGGTGTCTACTCAAGAAAAGTGCCTGCAACCGTAATGATTGTGTAGTATAAGTGTGTCCTAGATTGTTGCAATAGCTGTTATTGTTGCTGTTTGCTTTGTTCAAATAATGAAGGCAGAGGATATTAAACTCTCGTGTTTAACAGATAAATAAAAGGTTCATTTACCTATATTTTGTTTTTTGTTTTTTGTACCCGCTAATGAGCAGCGGGCGCTTGTTCTATTGCTTGCAATGTTCTTAAAAAGTTATACATAATCCTGATTAGTCCGTTCGTTTTACGTGCACTATTGTCCGATTTTCGGACGTAAACTACTGAAAAAATTGATATAGAAAGTAAATTGAAATTAAACACAAACTGAATTGTATCCATCTATCCGTCGATCCGTTGCTTCGCCTTGGAAGATTTACTGATGCAAAAATCGAAATTGAAAGATTCAGCCTGGCTTAAATAGTCTGCCGATCAAGTGTGAAAGAGATTTACATCCATACACAATCGAAAAGATTGTGCTTATAGTGTTGATAGATGTTCATCTGAGAATTCGTGCAAATGCTTAATTGCTCCGTATCGGCCAATGCCTATGAGTAGCTCAGTAGGTGAGGGGTCGTCACCACCAAGTCAGTGTTCGCCGGTTAAAATTTCAAGTACTTTGAGCGTACCGGTTTTGGTATAAAAACCCTAGGCAGCGACCATCATCTCCATGTCTCCTTCCCTTTCCTCATTTCTTGCTAAATGCCACTCTGGTATACGAATAGGGGACATCCTCTCACTGATTGTTCACATAAAAGAAAGCCAATTTAGCAAAACAGCGCATCATCTTAATGTGTTGATCTGAGAATGTCTGCTTTTCTGTTTTTAGAGGACTTTAGAGGAGGAGAGAGGATATTGCAATAAATCCTGGAAGGGTCAATATTTTGTAATTCATATTTCTGCATAATTAATTTTATAATTTTTACTCCTCCTAGCGTTCTTTGCGTCCTTTGTTTGAATCCGTCAAACCCTAATTATAGGCAACGTTTATTTTCTCTACACAAAACTTGTCATACGATAACAATAAGTCATTTCCTTAAAATGTCAACTGCAGTTTCACGTTGGAAAAACACTTGCTACGCTTGTTTTGCTGCTTAAATCTAATCTTTTTGCTACTTTAACATATTTTATAAGTAAAATCTCATATGATATGTACGATAACAAAACATGTTGACTCTACTGTATTTGCTATCAATTCTTGTTAAAAGTGCGATAGGTTTGTACAATCATATCATCGTATGTAATTCATATAAACAGATATACGGGTTAATTTGTTGTGATATTTGTTGTAAATATTTATGTAGCCTATAAACATTATTATTATTATCTTTAAAAATATGTTGACAATCTTTACATATGAATATTGCGTTAAGCGTCGTACATATTGAATTTAATTTTGACAATCTCTCGATAAGACAATTTGAAAAGATAATACGTTTCGATGAATCATAGCGAAGAGTGAATTGGAACAATTAAGCAAAATATATTTATCATAAATAGGTCATTTGGAGATTTTAAATGCATGTGAATATAAACACATATTGTCCATTAATCCGTAAATGATTAAACCACATTTTTGGTTGAATTATACAATTATCATAACTTAAGACAATGTTTGACGTACGATGAAATTTGCATACATAGCATTCTTCAATACGTAAGGTATATTTTGATTTTAATATTTATTCTTTTTAAATATTTCTCTAAGCCTTAGAGATTAGTTGAGATTGCAATTTAGTTACATTAGGCGAAAACTTTAATTTTGAGTGACTTAATTGTCAGGCAACGTGCAACGCTATTGTCTGCAAAACTGAAAGTGAAGCTTGGTTAAAATGTAATCAATTTTGATATATTAAAAAAAAAAAGTAAAAAAGACAAGACAGTTCTAACTAAACAAAACAGGTCACGTTCAAAATTGTGCTAAAGATCAAAAATAATTAAATTGTAAAAAAAGAAAACAAAAATTAAAACATTAACCGTAAAGTGAACAGAGAAACGAACCATTAGTAAAAGTAAAGATTAGGAAAAAACAAAGATTATATATATCAGCAAAAAATAACTCTCAATAAGTGTTTTCGTTTGAAATTTAAGAAATAATCGTAAATCTAAACTAAAGCATTAAGCGGGAAGGAAAGAGCTTTCACAGATTTAAGAACTACAGGTGACCTTGAAAAATCTCAGCATTTTGGGCTTGGCCAAAAAAACATTACAGCCATCAAACGCCATCTCATGCATGTTTATATTCATATATTATTTACAATAGAAGACTATTTCGAACGGGTAAAACAAGCTTTTACATAAATCTTTGCAAGCAATTCAAGATTTTGTTTGTTACGCTGATTTCTTGAAAAACACTTTATGCTTGTAATCTAATCGATTGTAAAAATCTAATTTGAAGTGCGGAAAGCCATCTGTGCTTATTTGCTAATATGAACGTAAAAGAAAGGTTATAGGAGGTCAATAGTACTTTGACTTCTTCCCCTCATAAATTCCGCTATTAACTGGATATTGAATAGTTTTATGGCGTAGTTTGGAATTAAGTTGATATGAGTGTATGAAGAAAAGCTTAACAGATGAAAGTAGATCAAAGTAAAGAGGGAAAGAGGACATAAATCGTGTTAAGGAAAGATAAGAAAGGGAAAGAATACATGAAATGGGGTAGGGAAGTGTAAATGAAAAGAGCAAAAGGCAGAAGAAAACAAGAAAACATAGAACGCAAAAAGAAGGGGGAATTAACAAGACAAGCACAGGGGAAAAAAGGAAGAAAAGAAGAGAAGGAAAGAAGATTAAATAAGAAAAAAATAGGAGAAAAGGAGACAAGATAAGATGGAAAAAGAAAATTAAGAAGAGACGCAAGGAGGAGGAGGGATGACAAGTGGCGGGAAAAAGAAAGTGCAAGACGAACAGGTAAGCAGAGAAGAAATGGGAAGAAAAGATCGAACAAAACATTAGATGAGGAGGAGAGAGTGAAAGATTGAATAGGAAGAGAACAAATTGATGGTAGTTCTAAGCTGAGAAGAAGAAAAATGGATAAGTGAGAGAAAGAACACAAAAGAATCTTAAAGAATAGATAGGAAAGGGGAAAACGAAGAGAAAGGAAGGGCAGAAGAGAAAAACAAAAATACTGCATAAGAACATTTTAAAAATATCGATAATAGATATTTCCAAAATCTTATTACAGCTTAACCGGCTTAAAATGCCAAAAGCGAAATGCAATTTTGTAAAGCTTTAAAAATAAAATAAATTTATGTTTTTCTTATCCATATTCTTTTAATACATACACTAGTATATATCACATATACTCTTTGTCTAATAGTAAAAATTTATTCTCTCTATTAGCTATTGGTTGCTTACTATTCTTCCACTTTTGGGTTAAGATTAGTATATTCCGCAATAGGCTGTGTAGAATATGTACGCAGGCCTTCAAGTACTAAGTTGGTAAGAAGACAAACGAAAAAAAATTCAAATAAAATTCTTAAAAAAATTTAATTTTTTTTTTATAGTTCGTGCATTTATGAGAAGATTGCACAAAAAAATATGTACGTTTTTATATATATAACGTATGTACCAAACCATTAAAAGAGGAATACGTGTAGAACGTGTTTTATGAAGCAGAATTTCTTACTAAATATAAACACAGATGCGTGTATCTTCTTTCCCTTGCCTTTTATCGCATAGAAGTGCATGGTTCCTAGCAGTGGTGGCTTATGGTAACGTATATCGTATATTGAAAGATGAATTGTGTGACATATGCGGGTCTGAAATGCATTCAAGCAAATTATATTTTTCGAATTTATATATGAATTTATGTGTCGGTTGATGAATTCACTTTCTTACAATGCATTCAGGTATACAATTATTGTCACCCTTACAGAAATGTCTTAAGACCCTTTAAATAATTGTAGTAAATTTAAGAAGGAATTAAGTTGCTGAAAGAAGCAATGAGTTAATATGAACTTCCTACATTGAAAGTCCCTTCTATGAGAAAAGAAGTAAAGAAGAAGAAGAGGAAATACCGACTGAAAGAGAACAGAAAACTTTCGAACGCATATCTCACTTCAAAGGAAAATTCGGGAAGTTAATTCAAATCATAAGGTCGAACATGGGAGCATAAGTCACCTACAAGTTATGACATTGTAAGCATATATATATTCGACAGTTGACAACAAAGACAATCTGTAACTGCTCAATGATTTTGGCTTTTTTTTCGGCAGACAATTGATCATCGTCAAGAGGCTAATCATGTACCATTGTCAACTTTCCAATGCTTCCCCTCAAATTTTCCATTGCGATGCGTTAATAACTGAGAAAAGCACAAAAAATGAGATTCAAATTGACGTGTTTTGTTTGTATGAACAAACCACGTATGGTGAACAATAACAAGCGTACAAAATGAAATGGAAAGAAAATTTGTAGAATTTTTTCTTATGAAAATAAAACTGAGTTTGGTTTCAATACAACTTCTTGCGAATGGATATCTCCTAATACATGTTGCTGGCCATAGTTGTGTTCGATTGGTTTATGGTTTGCACAATAATAAACTCATTTTTATTAATAAACTGGATAAATCGTACAAGAAGGAGCCGATCGGAATATCTACCGGATGTGCGTCCAATCGGTAAGTGTTTTGCCTCCACTGATTGAGCACTCTCTATAGTTACGAGCAAAGCAAAATCTGCCGCGGTGGTATTTACACCGGCGAGTACTGGTAATCTTAAGTCTGTAATATTATGTGAGGTTCGCAAAGAGTATCTCTAAAGTACGTAATTCGATTGAGGAGTAAATTTGATATTCAGTTATTTTGTTTAATGGACACTATACTAAAGACGACGTGGTTTTAGTCATTGGTTTTTAGTCGAGGATGCAGTATGTTTCTTGGATTAGCATTTAGTGCATAGGAAATCTTAAATCTCAAAAATTAGTTTTATGTGAAATGCTATAAAATTCAAAATAATTAAAGTTGAAATGACATTGAAGCAGAAACTTAAACAATTAGAAGTAAGTAATTTTCTTAGCCAAAGGCTTTAAATCAAAATGTTATAATTTACCTAATTCTTGTGAGTTGTTTATAACTATTTTTAGCTATTTTTTTTTTTCAGGGTCAATACCGACAGTTTTTTACATTTTATATAATCGATTATGATTCACAAATTTTGCTAAAATAGTATAGCAGGAGGTAAAAATACTTTAAAATTCCTTTGGGTGCAGATCAAAGTTAGAAAATTTTTTCACATATAAAAAAGAAATCATTGCGAGTTACAAACGTTGTGACGCAATTCGTTTTTTGTAAAAATGCTTCCATATCAACACTACTATCCTTAACAGTAAAGCTGCTTTTTTTTGTAAGAGTTAAGATTTTGTATCAGCCGACTTAAGTTGGTACACATGTCTTTAAAATAAAGCCATACAAAGATTTTTTTATAAAAATAAAGCATGCCAGTTGCAGTTTGTATAAAAATAAAGCATGCCAGTTGCAGTTCGTACAAAAATAAAGCGTGCCACTTGCAGTTCGTATAAATGCTTTTTGAAACTATTTATATTTATAAATAAGTTCCCTTTTTATATTTCTTTTAAGATTATTACCTCTTACGTACAAGGGAATTTCGTCGATTGTAACCTCAAATAAGGATTCTCATAGAAAGAGTCTTCGTTTTTCGGTTTTTGTGTATCTGTATATGGCACTCAGAAATCGTTCCTTATAGCGATGGTGAAAACGAAGGGTTGTAGGTGAAGAAGAATGAAAGGAGGGTACATAGTGTTGTGTGCGTTTGATTTAAAAGTGGAAACATCAGACATGGAAGCAAGGACCCCTACTGGTAGATTGTTACAAAGGGACGGAGTGTGATTAAGAAATGACGGATCGCGGTAGTGCGTTTTGCTATACATAGATAATTCCCGAACTAGTGGCTGCGAGAGCCTTGTAATCTTATTGAAGGGCTTAGTGGGTGGGCAAATCTGGGAACAATGTTTAATTTTTTCATATGTTATGGGAAATAGGTGAAGGCTGTAATAAACAAAGTGAAGTTTAAGGCTTGTTAAGCTTGCCTTTGCTCGCTACCCCTTCTACAAAGAATTAATTTTTCTTTTTTTAAATTTTAAATGTTTTTTACATATGTAATTATTTGTTAAAAGCACCTGTTAAGTTACGCAATCAAATGTTCTCTTTATTACGCAACAGATTAAAATTATTATTATTATTTTTCACTTGCTGACTTTTTATAAACTGCGACTGCATTTATTTAACTATTATCGTAACCAATACGAATTAAGACGAAAACTAAAGAATGCATTTTTTATGCTATTCTTGAAAGAAGAAGAACATAGTTCGTGTCGGATTTATGCTAAAGAATGTCGTTCGAGTCCAACATATACTAATGAATGTCGTCCGAGTTGAAGTTATACTAGAGAGTATAGTTTGAGTCGAACTATTAAACACTGTAGTACTATCCTCGAACTTTACACGAATTACATCGAGCCTAAAAAGTGTAATTCGTTTTGAACTTGTATTTAATAGTGTAGTTCAGGTCGAACTCATACACACAGTGTAGTTCAAGTTGCACTATATTAAGCTCTCAAACTTTACTAAACAAAGTTGTTCGATTCTCGAATTACGCTTTACCGGATGATCACAAATTTGAAGGCCGCTAAAATATTAGAAATGTGCTAAACAGTCGTCGGAGACTTATTATTAAATAGGGTAATTCCAAGTAATGGATTTTGAGAGCTATACCAAACAGTGCAATTTAAATCGAACTATCTTAAACCCCCGAAATACGCTAACCGACGAAATTTGAAACCCGAACTATACTAAACAAACCTAGCAATTGAAGACTCGAACATGCACTGAAGGAGCCAACCATTTAACGTCGGACTTTTAAGATAGTGTAGATGACGCCTTGAAGTACACTAAATAATATAATTCAAATTTCGAATCTTAGTAAATGCTGTCCACCTAATTTAACCGGCGCAACCTAATATTTTTCGTTACATTGTTCAGTGCTGCGATAAGCGATACACTCATTTTGTCTCCTTAAATTATTGTAAAAATTATAAAAGTCTCCTAAGCTCTCTGCTTTCTGAAATAGTTTTTAGAATTATTAAAACTCTTTCAGATGGATCGAAAGGAAAGAAACGATATAGCACTGGTCCGTCAATTACATTTTAAAACATTGCAACTTTAGGTTGCAAAAGAAAATTCAAAAGTCCCAAAATAGTGTATCTACACCTTACTCTAATTTTTTAGTGACGTAGATTAGGCAAAAATAACAATTTGTTAATTTTCGTTTCGTAAATAAATACTAGTTAAGTGAACAGAAAGCCTATTACTTCTTGTTTTATTTTTCTCTATTTGTGTCGCTGAACTGAAAAAATGTCGTCGCAAGCCGCTCATCCCAAGTGAGTTAAGTTGTAGAAGAGCCACCATTAAAGATTAATCTATTTCGTCAGATCAACAGTCGATATAGTAGGAGAAATTGCGCGTTGAACTTCTACTTATTATTTATCTATTAAGTACATATATAGTACATAAAATCCAGTTGCAAAAGCTATCAGCCGAACACAAACTAATCTGCGAACTAAGAAGTACATTTTATTTTGTAAGTTAGGATGGAGTACATAAGTACATAAACAAACAACAGCTCAAGGGCCAAAAACGAGGCTTTATGAGTATAGAAGGGAGTTGTGTCACTAGATCGGCACAAATAAGTAAGGCGCGCCAGTTTTGTACCTAAAAGCAAGAAGCGCATGAGGCCCGGACTAAACGTTGCAGTCTTTGCCTTGAAATATTCAGGTTTTTGCACGAAGGGTACGTTTTTAATTGTTTTCTTTTCTGATTTATGTTGTTGCCACATGTTCTCTTGACGTACGATAATAGACTGTACATGCATATTGACGAGCCAAAAGTCAGCTTACGACTGCAAGCATATGTAAATAATTGAGCCAAGCGGAGACAACTATAACTAGTCTAAAATATTAAATTAACACAAGTCGAAAGCTTAGCATGAACATCTTGTTTGCACGGTCAAACACACGATGGTTCGTTCGCACAGACAAATACGCCGGGAACAAGCCTTATGAAGAAACGGGAGTAGATTTCAGACTAGTTCTTACTCCAGGCATTGAAATTAGTGCTAAGTTCTATTCCCAAATTAGAGATTCGGCCTAGCGAAGTTTCTAAGTTATGTGAACTAAAGCTTTGCTTACACTTGCTGTGGTTTTTAAGAAACAAAGGATAATATAATGATAATTAAGATTTCCCGAGTCAAAGGCTCGAAACCAAGATATTAACGTCTTCTTCAAATATTATTAGTTTTTATAAAACGATTATGACTTTATCGTAATAGTTTTTCCCTTATTGTGGTTATTGGTCTACATATTTCATTCAGGCAAACATAACAGCATTGTCGGGCAGACAACATCCTCTCAACACCTTTTCTTAATGTCCTTTATAAAAATTTCAATACCTTTATATCGCAGTTAAGATGCAAATAAAAAGATTTGCAAAACAATTTTTTTTCTTAAAACGGAACAAATGGAGAAGAATAGCGTTAAAGCTGCACACACAAACATCGTACATAAATAAAGAGAATACATGTTTATGCACATAATGATGGCGGTAACTTCTTATTACATACAGTGAATTTTTGTTTTGTTTTGTTTGAATTTTTTTGTATATAAGTTTTCGTACGCAGTATTTTAAAGTAAATGCTTTTGTCATTATGCATCCCAAGTATGAAAAAGCCTAAGTATGTGTTTGTGCATCTAAGAGACTTGACTTGAAAAACACCATAAATGCTTAGTTGAAGTAATGCTGCTAGTGCGCGAAATATGTATGTATAGGTAAACTATGCATAGTGTAGTAAATCGCGGGTGCACAATCCCGTACATATATGCATATATACATTCCACTATATTTACATCTTCATGTATTCCATTGTTTGCCTTTAGGTTATTGTCAACAGAAGTTTGTATGTATGTGTCTTCAAATGTAATATACATATGTATATACATGCATGTATGTATGTATAAATATCTTCATGTAGTGTACTTAAAAAAAAAAAACGAAAGGGAGAGTAACTTTATATGTATATATATGTATATATAGATATACAAATGTATACACACATGTATATATATATATGTGTGTGTGTATTTTCTGACTGTAAACATACTTTACTCTACTTTAACTTCTTGAATGCAAACAAACTTTGGTCTGACACACTCGGAAAATAGTGAATAAGCGAAGAATGTTAGTCCCTAGGTTGATGCCATTGCTAAGCTTTTGTTTTTTTTCTGTTTTTTCTTGCTATAATTCTCTCTTCTGTGGAAAATGTTATTTTTGCGGTTTTTTGTAGTATAAAAGGAAAAACTAGAGAAAGCAGAGAAAACAAACGCACACATGTATTTCATGTTGTACAAGTATGTGAAAACAAATACAAACGATTTAGAGTTTGTGAAAAAAATAATCAAACTAAAAAAATATGCTCATAGAAACGTCCACACACTCATCTGAGCTATTACTAACACATGCATGTTCACAATACTCCACACACAAATACTCCATCGCGCTGCAAAAGAAATTCATAAGTATGTTAGTAGGGATTGTAAAAAATATGCATGTATTTGTGTTTATGGGTTGTATACGTTGTTAAACAGTCAATTATATAATTCTGCAGCGATATATATGTATCTATATACGCATATGCATGTGTATATATACATATGTTGCGTACGTTGTGTTTATGATGTAATAACAAAATCATGGCATACTTAAAAGGCCCCAAAGAAAAAGAAGAAGAATGCCAGCTTTGGTCTGCTAGGATGGTTGAAGTTGATGTTACTGTTGCCGTTATAATGTATACTGCAATGCGCATAACTCTTTAACTCAAGTAGCTTAACTAGCTCCTGTTTATGAGGGCTTGGGAAACAAAAACAAAAGGCCATACCACGCCACATAAGTGTTTGTGCATTCATTTTTTTTTTTTTTTTGATGTTTTGTGAGTAGATTTTATTTATTTATGTAAAGCCATATTTATACTGAACGTACTAACACCGTCAAAACCATTTGATATCTAAAAAGCTATGGTAAAATTATGAAAAAGTGAACAAGTGAAATGCTCCAAAATTTCTTAACAATGTGTTATAAGTGCAGTTATTGTTAAATAGGTATGCTACAAAAGTATGCTGTCGAGGATTTTCGATTAATATTGTAAATGGGTTTTTTGACTTGAAAATAAAAAAAAACAAATTTCTAACGAGTTTAGAAACTAACTTTAAACGTTTTTGCCAATTAAACTATGAGCTAGACTTTAGGCAGGCATTCTTGCAGGGTTCCTAAAACATTATGATAAACTGTTGAAAAAGTAATTTGCAATATAACTAAATTAAGTTAAAAGCGTTTGTCATTGAGTAGAGACTAAAGTCGAAACTTATATGATGCATGCGTTGCAGTTTATGACTAACAAACGAAAAACACGGAAAGCAAAAAAAGTTCACAGCTTTTGTTACACAGGCGTGTGAGCATGGAAGGCGTGTTCTTCGAAGAGTTGGTTTATATTTTTTGGCAAGTTTGCAAGAGAGACATTCATTTTTGCGAACGGGAGATACTAAACAGTTGCGCAGACGGACAGGTGGACAAATTAACGGACGGACATATGCATGTATGTAGATGCATTCCGAATTTGAAACTGGCCTAGGACTTATATACTTTATTGCGTCTCTGAAGTTTGCTTCTGTGCGTTATAAAGGTTTTGAAAAAAAAAAAAATGAAATGATGCCGCACTATAAAATTAAGTCGGAGTTTTTATAGCGGCACTATAGCATTGTCTATAAATTTTTGTGATTCAAATTTTTCCAAATTTATATGCTATAGCTTGTGAGTAATGCGCAAAAACTCAATTTTTTATTCCTTTGGAAAAGCAGACGTGTTCTCAGTTTTACAATATCATCCTGCATGAAAGAACTTCCAATGTGTCGGCGAAACTTGAAGTCGATAGCTTCATTTTTGCGATCAGCAGAATCTTTACAACAGACATTACACAAACGGACAGACGGCCAGACGGACGTTTAAATCGATTCAGAATTTTATGTTGATCAAGTATATATATATTTTGTGGTGTCTCTGGGCCTCGCTTCTGCGCGTTGCAAACGTTTTGATAGAATGAATGGGCACCTCATCTTTCGATGATGGGTATGAAGAATGTTTATAAAATGTAAGACAAGACTAGTAAGGTCGGCCATTCAATTCCTTACGCCATTTCGTTTAACGCTTCGTCTTTGCTTCTTCGCCTTAAAATATCAAGAATTATGGCTTGTTCTCATACATATGATAGATAGTTACTTTTCATAAGAGGCCCTATATGGGCAGGGAATTCTAAGTACTTGGATTGTACAAGCTTACCACTGTAAAGACTGAAACGCTAAAGCCCTCATTCTTGACCATATGAAAAACGTTGTTGCGTTATTTCTTGTAGCAACCTCTTTCCAAAAAGTTGTCCCATTCTGTCCAAGTTTTCCACATTCTTTTAATATATTAAGCATGTAAAGTGACCAAGACGCTAGTTTGCGCCGTTATCTGTCGGAAAATAATAAAAATCGCAAATTTTTTCATTTTGTATGACGCCTTTTTTTAGAATACGGCTTTTTGAATGGATCGAAATAGTCCGATCAAATCTACTTTCAACAGCGTTTGTCTTTGGATCCAATCTCATCGAGATGATTTAGTAAACTTTGAGCTGTGCGTCCTGGACAAAAAATTATGTTGAAAAACATCGGACGGACAGATGGACAAGCGTACTTAAGTCGATTCAGAGAATTGTTGTGAATCGATTGGTTTATTATAACTGGATTCTATCTTAAGCTCTTCTGGATGCTGCACACATTCGCACAAACTTAATCTGCCTGCAACACTAGTGCTGTAGCGTATAAAAATAGAATGCGGCGTGAGCTGATTAAAATTTCATTTTTTAAGTTGCACTGCGCCATATCGTTAACATGAATAGTAAAGCAGAATAACGTGTTTTGTATTTGATAGGATTGCTTGCATATTACAAGCTTGCCGCGTTTATTAAAGCGGATAGTGGTCAACGTTATTTTTCAGGGACTGGGAATTTAAAAAAAACTATATAACAAACTGACAATGTTTACCTGACTGTTCCAATAGCTGGTATGAAAAATTTTGTTTGGAAGGAAAAAAAAAAACAAGGAGGATAGGAGGAAGGACATCAAAAAAGTGGAAAATGAAAAAAAGAGAGGCCAACGAGAACCAAAAGGGAAAAAAGACAAGGAAAGAGAAGAGACGAGAAGTGAATGGAGGAAAAAGAAAAAGCAGAGAAGAAAATAAAAGAAAGGAGAAGAAAGAAAAAGGGAAAAGAAGAGAAGAGAGGAAAAGAGAATGGAATAGAGGAAAAGAGACGAAGAGTGATGGGGGAAATAATGCGATACTGTTGGAGCGTATCGTACCGCTATTCGAAAATCCAACTGCACTAAACCGTAAAATGAGATTAAATCCATGGGTTTTGCCTTTAGAGACTCATTGAACTATGGAGAAAAATCCGATCTAGTGAGTAGCTATGTATAAAACATATAAAACTTCGAATTACGCTAAACATAAAGCTCAATTCTCGAAAACGTCTTAATTATCGAACCACCCGAATATCCAAAAAATTATATTGAAAATCCAGGAGTTCTTCGGCTGTCAAATCTTGCTACGCTTGGCAAGTTAAGCTCTCGACTTTAAAAAATGTTTTTGCAGACAACCTTTCCTTTTAATTTTTTTTTTTTTTGTTTGTTTTTAGCTCATTTTTAAAGACTTTATTTATACATTTGTATTTTTTCTATTTTTTTGATGGCGAATTTTGACATTCAATCCTGTTCATCAAAAATTGATCAAATAATAAATAAATCGAACGATGGTGAATTTTGTGTAACCAAGAATTCGTGAAACGGTAAAAGCACCTCCATGTTTGTAACTAAATACAGAAAAACCTTTGCGAGCTCGTCCAGGCACTTTACAACACCCGACGCTGTCTCGGTGTAGTAACATGCGTTATTTATATAAATAACGGAAATTTAAGCAAACACTTCGAATTTCCTAAAAAATTATACTCAAAATAAAATAAAAAAAACAAAGTAAAATAAAAGGCTTATGTGCATACAAACTCGAAATCAAGGATATGTGTGTAATTTCAGAAAAAGAACATTAACAACAATAGCAACAATCGGAATAACAAAGTAAAGAAACGAGGCGAAACAAAATCATTATTTCGTTCATTTTTCATATACCTCTGCATATAAATGCATATACACACACTCACGCTACGGTTGCTCTGCTAGAGCAGACACCCTTAGGAAGTGGAAAAAGAAACCAACAAAAAGTATATCAATTATTAGTATGCATATATACACGCGCGTCCTTACGATATCCGTTTTGAATTGTGTTGTGTAAGTAAGTGGTGAAAATTTTAACGCGCCACATACATTTTTAAGTTGTACGTACAGCAGCAGGAACAGCAGCAGTAATTGCCATAAACTACTGTTTTTATACCAATCATTGAAAGCCGGCGGTATATTCATTTTGTCAAAATGTTTATAACAACCAGAAGAAAGCTGTAGCCTTTAAAATATCGTTTTATTCCTTATCAATATTGAATTCAAAACAAACACATGTCTATCTTCTTGCCCATCTGTCTGTCAGTGTAATATCTGCTGTAAGCATTTTCCTAATCACTCAAATGGTATAACAAATAAGTACAATTGGTCAAAGGGTACACCTTTAGTGTAACACAAGTCGCGAATACCTCCCGTTTCAAAGATAAAAAAAATTGTTCTTTTTTCTCATTATTCATAACTTACAAGAGATACAACAAAAACTTCTACGTATACTCTGTGGGCCATCCTAGACTATCTGAACAAAACTGGAAACAATGGACCGCGCCCACCAAACATTGCGGAACATCGCAATTTCCTTTCTTTTTTTCATTT
Organism: Glossina austeni; assembly: GCA_000688735.1. NCBI lineage: Eukaryota > Metazoa > Arthropoda > Insecta > Diptera > Glossinidae > Glossina > Glossina austeni. The sequence goes on along the minus strand of KK502497.1, from coordinate 504,930 downwards.
TTTTTTCGTGTTTTTTGGGAATTCAGGTAGTGGATACAAAATGTTCGGTCAAAGCCGAATATCATTTCTTAGTTGTTTTTTTTTTGTTTTTCTTTGGTATGCCAGAGCGAACATCTGCCTGTGAGCGTTGATTTTTCAATAATTCGTGTCGGGAGGGGTTGAGAATTTAATAGGCATTCCAGACCTATACACGTTCATGCACATGCCAGCGCACATACATATCTATAGTACATATGCGTGATAATTCCGTAATCATACATGGAAGCAGCGATCAAGAGGGCGGGAAAAAACCGTTACATTGTTCCTTCTTATTTTTATTGTAGATATTTTGCTTTCGATGGCGATATCCTGGAAAAAAGATCTAAAGTTATTAAATCGGAAAATTCACTTTAAAAAGAGTTTTCATAACAAATGAAAGCTTTAAACGTAAATTTTAATATGTTTATAGACTTTGGCCAGGTGGCCATTCATGACTAAAGTTAATCCAAAAATAAATAAACGCTCGCCCGTGCTTATCACTTGGTTTCAGACGTTTTATAAATTTTTGCAAAATTTTCTTTTTTCCTTTACAAGAAACCTATAAAATTGAATTTAAGACTAGCTTTAGGTTGCTAGTAGATATATAAATGCAAACAAATTTTCTACCTTAACATCCTTCCTAAGACGTGGCTTGTTTTCCCCTCCAACTAAACATAACGTTGAATATTGCTTTATAAAATAACAAATTTATTATAAAAATTCTCTATTGCCCTTCATTGCCAAAGAGAAACCATGAACTTACTAATGTCGGGAGCAGGAGAACTTATTGTCATTCGCATTGTAAATATTTTGGAATCGTACAAGCGCGCGCTATGATTGAACATAAATAAAGAAAGAAAAAAAAAAACCTTTGCAACCAAGCATTAACGTCGTAGCCAAGGTTACTGTTGGATTTTTTTTTGTGTTTTCCTTTCGTTTGTTTTTTTCGCCTTCACTAATGACACGTGTGTTAAACCACGTCCTAATTAGGTACTAATAAGCGCTTTAGCGCTGTTTCTAGGAAAACGAAGAATTTAATTGGATTAAACAAGCAATCAAAAGTTCAAGCGAATGATACCGCAGATGAATGCGACCATAGTAGAAAATGTGAGATGTTGTTTAGAAAACATGATAACAAAATTGAAGCAGACTTGAATCGAGGATAATTAGCATCTCGTTCGTTATTTGATTTCAAGTGTTTATTTACTCTTATGCCCGTTGCTCAGAAGCTGTTACAAATCAACAAGAGCTTCCATTTGACTTTTGAGGATTGCAAAACTTCTTCTCCGCTTACAAAAAAACCAAAAAAAAAAAGGAAAATAGGCGAGAAAATGATCTTCGTCTGTGACCGAACATTGTGTATCCGTCACTCTTATATTCGTTTTTACGAACGCGAAAATGCTCACTACAGACACTACCTACTCGGACAGACGGAGATGCTGAGGTGCATTCCGAATTTAACACTGGTCAAAAAACGTAACGCTTTTTGAAGTTTTTGGAGGGTATTTTTGGACGTTATAAGGTTTTGACAAAAAGATAAACTTTTGGTGCGCTATAATATTGTGTAGGCGTGGCCCATTTTGGCCATTTGACAGACGGATGGACGAACTTTATTGTTTGTAAGTAATGAAAACAAAGGTGTTCTCTCACTATTGCATAAAGGTGCCCTAGGGCGGATTTGGTTCGTTCGTATAAGAACTTCCTACATTTCCGTGAAATTTGCAGTCGATAGGTTTATTTTTGCGGCCAGTAAAACACTGACATTAGACATTACACAGACGGATAGATGGACAGACAGATCGAGGCACGTGCTTAAATCGATGCAAAATGTCATGCTGATTAAGAACGTACATATGTAAGGACAATGTGTGGCCTGTAAAGCTTCCCTTCATTTGACGATGAATATAAAAAAACGAACTATGAACGTTAACGAACGAATGAACTTCATTCATGTAAAATGTAATGATAGCATAGTCGGTTAATCGAGCACACCAGAGTCGTTAGATTTTCTACGATAGATTTACGTTACCTCAAAACTGGATATAGGAAAGTGTCTTCAGTATTTATTGATATCGTAGAAGTATTTATTTATTTTTTTAGCAGCACATGTTGACTCACGTCTTTCATATTTTTTAGGTAAAACATTGAGGCGATCTTTCCAACCAAAATGTTTGGTCTATTTCCCGAATTAATGAAATTTTTGCTGTTTCCTAAAAAGATATCAACAAAGTTGTTTTAAAAATTTTTCCAAAGAATACCTTCAGAAGCATCAAACGGATAGTAGTTGCAACGTTAGAAACGAATAAAGACTACACTTCGCTTTAATCTGAAATAAGGTAAGTATTTTTAAGTAAAATGAAGAATAAAAGTTGGGAAATTATTTGGGGTGTTTGACAAACAAAAAAAAAAAAAAATAAATAAATAAATACATACGCGAAGAAAAATAAAAAATATAGGAACACATTAATCCATATTAGGTGGGCAAGACCGCTTTCTTTATGCACGTGCTGTAGGATCACCAATGAGACTATGGCGAAATTTTTATCGTTGCGTTCGGTGTGTTGTATGGGTAGGTAACCGGCAAAAAAATTCAGCAAAAGCAGATGTTCTTAAGTTATATGGTGAATTCTGGGCGTGTATTTCGGCCGATTTGCCACATTTTCAATACTGCTTCGCCTTCAAGAATTTACAATGGCAAATTTGAAAACGACATCTTAATTTACAAGCGAAACACTTACATGAAAAGAAGGATGGGCAGACATGCTTATATTGATTCAAAATTCGATATTCTCTCTAAAACTTCCTTGTGGCTGTTGGAAACATTTTGACAAACTAAATATACCTTCGCTGATGGGTATAAAAAACGCATAGAAGAGATGTGCAACAACAATTCATTAAAACAGGCAGCTGTGATAAGCTAGATATTCGAATAGTTTAGAAACTCTTCAGTAAATATGCTCGAATTTTATACCGTGAGCACTTTAACTGAATTCTTTTATACAAATTATTTTCCTAATCATATATTGTATCTGCCAAAGTGGTAAGTTAGCAGATGCCGATTAGTTTTTTAGTAAACTAAATTTAGGCACGCTACGGGCACGCGAGCCATTAAACTCAAGCAACGAAGTTATTGCCTGCGGTCGAGTGAACATAAGGCAAAAACAGTGTGTCACTAACACCTACTGCATGGCCAGCATAAAATGTTAATTTTTTTTTATTATTGTTAAGAAAATGCTTTCACAACTTACTACTAACGAAAGGATAGAGTTGAAAGAGCAAACACAGATACGAACGGAGTATAATACCTAAGCAGTGGTGGTAATGGTGGTGGTGGTGTGGAATAAATTGTAAGAGAAACGTTAAGCGAATTTTCAATTTCATTTATCAAACTCGAACTGACGGTTTGGCTGACTAGTTGAAAAGTGCTGGCAAGCGAAACAGGGATATTATATTTATCATAATTTTTATACTGTTTCTAAGAACATTTTTTCCTTCTCTTCATGTTCTACGAAAAAAAAGTGAAAAATATTAAATAATTCTTCCTTTGCTCGATTGTTGATAACAGGATACAGTTGAGGGATCTTAAATGTTATTACCAAACTACGCGAATTATGAATGAAAGCAACTAATAGTTCACTTTTCATTTCCTTCTTTTTACATTTACGCTACAAGCTGAGTGAAGGCTAGGCGCGGACCCTTCGCCATGAGGAAAAACTCTCTTATTCTTACACACATCACAGCGAATTTTATGAAGTCAACACAAGACTAGACAGTGAAGAAAATTTAAATATCTTAGTTACACTAATTTTTTTCACATTCATTCTAAAGAGTATAATAAAAATGTTAATAATAAAGAAAAAGAAAAACGGAAAGAGTCCGGAAATTATACAAGCAGTAGCTTAATTCATCACCAAAGAGAATGATGGAGTAATTGTAAGACTTGGTTACTATTTTAACAATAACTCAATTTGTTATATACTGAGAGTCTTCCTCTTTTTTGCTCTTCTACTTAACACTTAAATACTCTTTCTTTCCTCTATTTCTTTTTTTTTCTGATATTTTACGCATTATTAAAGAACGTTTAAAATAATGGTTGGTGCTGCGAGCACTTGCTAGAACATTGAACTTTTAAAATTTAACTGTAATCGGAAAGTAAACTAGACTACATTATGGTGAAAGTTTAATTCTCTGCATTCAAGTTTGAAAGGTCCGAAGCAGTGGGAGGAAGGATGTGAAAGGGCCACTTGAATTCAAGCTGTGTCGTTTTTTTCCTTGTAACGTTATACACTTTATTTTCTTTATTATTGGAACTCAAAACTTGTTAACACATTATAAATGGCCTCAGCTTTGATTTATAATTTTCACTAAGAGGGGCTAACATAATAAAAATTTTGCAGAAGAGTTGTTGAATTTCTTTTGCAAAATACATTTGCCTGAAAGTTTATTGCAAGGAGGCTTTTTTTTTCTTGCACAATTTCGTTCCATTGTTGTTAAAACTAGAATGCAACTCTGCACCGAAAAAACGGTTGCGAAGCTCTCGCGCGAGAATTGCCAATTTTTGAGAGAGGATGGCGTCAAGTGAGAAAAAAAAAAGATTTTTTGGTGAAGGGGGTTGAAAAATTGGACAGAAAAAATAATTTAACAATAAAAAAAAAAACGGAAAAATAATCTTTACATATCTCTCGTAATTCTTTTATCGTACGTACATTTTGAATATTTTTAAGTCTTCCGAGTTTTACTTGGGTGAACCCATGTTTAAATAAACTGACAAAGTTCATAGAAATTCCACTTTATTGTTGTCGCAAAAAAATATATAAATGCGCATCAAGTTTAATCGGATTTTAAATATACATAGAGACGGTATTTTACTACCATATTGCGTGATGATCGATGTACTTGAAATAATTCAGAACAAGAATTGGAAAGCTACGCTGGCATATAAAGTTTATGGATATCTAATAATTATTTCATTGGACCTTTCGAATACTTCTAAAGGCATTTTTCATTTGATGATAATTTTCAGTAAATAATTAAAAGTTCTTTAAAACTGAACAAAGTGAAAATATTTTAAGGCGAATACAATATAAATTTTATGATAACATTGAACGGAATTTGAATCGAATTTGCGAGTAAAGTCCTGGTCTTCTACAAAATAACCTGTATTTAAGACTGAATAAAAAAGAGGACGATTAAAAGTTAATATGCGTAAAAATAAACATTATAAGCAAACCCCGAAATTTTGACGATTGTGGGAGACTTTACTCTAAAGATCCTTTAAATAAACTTAATTTCTTGTTCCGTACGCATATGCTTACGCATATATGCACCATATATAATTGTCAATACGGTAATTATGATGTGATAAAAAGGAAACAAGCAGGGACAGATTCCATAGAAGAGAGTTGAAACGTGTTGTTATACGTCGTGCGTTCGTTTAAAGTTGTCCAACGAGTAAATATAAGGAAACTGATTATTCTTTGTGAGTATTTATTGTACAATTGAAATAGTGAGGCATTGAATAAATTATGAACATAAGGAATAATAAAAACATGCGCGTTAATAAGAAAGAAATGAATAATAGAGAAAGAGAATACATTGAGAAGAAAATTCATGGTAAAGTCATCATCATGACTTTACCAGATCATGATCGATTTGGTTTGTTAAAACTCTTTTATAATATATTGCCAAATTATTTGAAAAGAAAAGATGGATGGTTGTTTTGTTTGGAAATAAGAAAAAAATTGTTCATAATTACTGTTTCAAGTTGATAAACTATTCTTGTATACCGAATTATTCTTATTGCATAAAAATATTATATACGCATACATGTTTACCTGCACACATATTTGCATTCAAATATACGTTCATCTATCCTTAATCATATATACATAAAGCTATATACATAAGCTGTGACAAAATAACATGAAATAAAAATAGTTTTTATTTTAAATCGTAGGAGGAAAGTAGGCTGTTAGGAGTCTTCGGACACAACTTCGGAGTGCCCTAAAAACCTTTCTATTCGTCGAAGGGAGACCAATAGGCGGGGTGGATGAAAAATAGGCCCAGGGGCAAGTCCCCGATCGATTGGTTAGGGTTTCGTCCGTCTGGTATTCGCTAAGGGGTAAGTATGTGCAAATTCTTTGGTATAACTGTCCTAGGGGTGTCCGTGAGCAACTTCTAGAACTCCTCCCACATCTCACGAACTAGTTAGTTTGGCTATGGCACGTAAACTTTCGTTATAGTGGCACCACAAGGTTGCCCTAAACTTGCTGCAAGCAACAGCTTTAGACTTTAGAAGACTTTGGTATTATGGCTATATTAAGCTTTTTGCGGGCGTACATAACACGCTCTTTTCCTTATACCAATTTTCTGAAATTGTTCTGAACTTTTCTGAAATGATTCTGAATCATTTTCTGATTACGCCTAATTGGTAATGTTGTATGATGAAAATTTGTTCACTATAGTAATTTGACATAAAAATTAAGTGGACCAAATTTAAGACACATAGATATATTTCTTGGACCCCGCTCCATATAAGATTTCCCAGGACCAGTAAGCCCTTTAAAAAAAGATTCAATTTTTAATATTTTATAATGCAAATTATTCCATAGTAAGACGTTAACCAAAGAAATTTACAACAGCGAATTTTGGTCACACAGGTCAAAGTTGCACGACCATCATCAAAAAACTAGAACAAGTGAGAAAATTATAGTCATTCGCACCCAAATCTTTTATACTTATCGACGTTATCATAAATAAAACTAAAAAAAAGTGAAAGAACCAAATTTTCATATTCTATAATATAATATAGAGCGGGCGCGGCGTATCCTTCGAAAAATTTCTATCATATCCTCATTTTCAAATTCTTTTGAAAATTTGTGAGCGATATCTTGATGTTGGATGGAACGGGAGAATGTGTACCACAGGTGCTGCAAACAGGCGAGCAAACAGACATGATAAGTTGCATTCTGAATTTGAAACTAGCCAAGATTTTATACTCTATGGAGATTTTGAACCTAGCTTCCGCGTGTTTCAAAGGTATTAAAAAAAAAATTAAATTTTGATACACTGTACACATAATAATGAATAATGGTTAGGCGCATGTTTCTGCAAAATTTGAACTCGATGGGTTCATTTTTGCGGCCAGAGAAGTGTTTAGGTTTATTCTCCATTAATGGTCAATTATTTCTTTGGAAGCTCCTTTTGCTAAACGTGTACTTTTGGCTTACGCGAACCGTCGTAGATCCCCTACGGCACCTTCTGCGTCTCGGAAGAAAGTTCAGTAAGAAGTTTCGTCTCTCGCTTTTTCCGTTGGAAAAATTTGCAGAATATTTAAAGTTACGATGGGCACAAACAGCAAGGTAGAGTACTAAAAGTAAGACAGTTGGTTTGGGGGAAAGTAAAAAACGAGGTTTTGTTTTAATTAAAGGATGTTCTTTGGAAAGGGCTAATAGTATATACTACGATAGCTGCTTAGGCAAAGAATTTTTTGGATTCTTTTCAAGCCGATTGCATTTCGCCCACCACCAGCTTGCGTTATGGTGTACCTCAATCACACTTTTTCTTGCTCCCGTGAATAGAAATTAGTTTCTTATCGACGGCTGGTTGCCCAAGAAGCTAACATACCTACATTTACATTTAGACATTGAAATAACTTCTTTTTTTTTTTCTATAAAATTGTTGCCCACTCGAGAAACACTGTAAAGACTGCAGTGCGACATTACTGTGTTCCAAAAATGGAGGGAATTTGTAAAGAGTAGTTGTTGTAATTTTTAAAAAGTTATTGTCGTTCAATTTTCATAACGACCATTAAAAAAACAATTTGTATTAAATTCTGTTTGAAAAAGGAACGACTTTAAAGATTGTGTAGAGGCACTTTAATATGAATTATATTCCACTTCTGAAAAAATGAACTACGTTGAGGTCCTAGGGTCACTAAGCCATCAAATATCTTGGCTGGTTGTAATAATTTAGTCAATTTTCAAGAACGAGACACAAGACATTCAGGGTTTCGCATACCACCAGTAGGCCACAGTGCAGAATAACCCAGTGCATAACATCAGCCCGTCCGGTAAAAAAGTTTTGATCGCCGTTTTGAATTAGCTATCACTTGTTCGCTGTATGTTGACATTTTGGTGTTTTTTATGAGATTAAAGCATATATTTTGCTTATAACTATGTCTTCAGTCAACAAAAAACTTGAAGTGTTGTTTAATATAAGTTCGTGCGTCTTAAGAAACATATTTTTTGACCCTCAACCCATAAATACCGTGTTTAATAAGGAAAACGTCAATTTTCGGTACTCTATGTACACTATTCGATATATATATTATAAACGGTCGGTCTATCTTAAGTCTGGATGCATCCGCACAAACTTAATTTATCCTTGGATTGCAAGTGGCATAAGCTGTAATAAAAAAATCGCAACGTATAATGAACGAAGAACTGAATTAGATGCAGTAGCGCCTTCGAGGCCATTGTTCGAATTTATTCCTTAAGAAAGTTCATATTACTGCTTTTTGCGTTACGTGAGCGCGTGCTACCATGACTATTCATCAATTTTTCAGCAAAACTCAAAACAAGAAAACTAATGTCCCTCTACAAGCATCTTATTCACTTTGTGTAACGTGACGGTTAGAGAGACCGGTTTCTTGTAATTGTTTCAAGTTCACCATCTGCTTCCGAATATGTGATCGTAATCAGACAAGAAGTATGGAGAAGAAGAAAACCATTGACGAAAGTTTATTCAATAGGAAGGAGATAACACTAAAGAAGATGAGCGCAATTTAAATGAAAAAACAAATAATTTATTTGATTTTAAAGTTCCCGTTATTTTTTGAACACAATATTCTATATACATAGTCCTCTCATAGGCAACGCAGTGATAACCGCTTGTAACCAACTTTGTTACAATCTCAGAAAACAACGCTTACTTGCTAGCAAACAAATAAAATGATTTATACAACTGGAAAATTGCTTAAAAATTTGCGCTCGCGTGCAAACACCGGGAAATTTTCACTTAAAAACCAAAGTAAAAAAAGAAAAAGAAGAAAAAGAAAAAATTCCATTACGAAACAGAAAACTGCATGTGATCTAGTTAATTACAAAGCTGGCAAAGTAACTTTTGCAACTACAGCAGCGGCAACAAAACCACACGTCTAACAGGTGGTTAGTTAGTGGGTGGGTGGGCAATGAAAAAAAGGGGAAGAAAAAGTTTATCATTAAAGAAGGATGGAAAATAGATGGTTACATGCTTAGTTAGTTAGTTGGTTGGTTGGTTGGTTGGTTGGTTGGTTATGTGCTCTACAGATGTGTTCATTGCTATCGTTTTTGTGTACACTCGTATATAATGAAATGAAAAATGATTTAATATAAAGTTAAGGTAAGCAAAGGGTAAAGCGACTTTAATTTTTGTTATCAATTTTCTCCAAGCCGCTCCTTTTACGCTGCTATTGATGTTAGGAATTTATATAATAATAATTGAATTGGCTTTGATTTATGATATTAAAATATACAGGAATTTAAAAAAGAAAAATATATATAAAATTAACTAAATTAGAAGTCTTATCGTACAAGATATATAATGCTTGTTAAAAGAAGCCTTGAAAGCAATAAAATAATTTCATCTTAGTTTTGGTTAGTGTTTGACAATTTACAAATATTTTCTTAACTCGAGGTTAAACATATGCAATAAGTTAACATATACAAACACACACACGCACACAACCTTGAATATAACTTAAATCAATGGTTTACAGCATTTTATAAAGATTTTTCAATATCTAAGCAAACATAAGACAGAAAAATGTCTTTGTTTCTCTGTAATCATTGTATTACATGCTCAAGCATGCACGTTCTATCAGATGTGTATATACATGAAAATGTAGAGATGTAGAGATGCCATAACCAATAGATAACCTTGAATTATTTGGAAAAATATTTTCTCTTCTAAAATTATTCAGTTCGGTTAGATTATAATTTACTATCTTTCAGTTAAATAACTTTTAAGGTTAAACTCATTCACACATTTATGTACATATATGTAAATCATAGCATACACACATAGAATGGACATCCAGCTTTTCGACTTTAAATTTCTTGTATGTGTGCATAATTCTACGCAATATAAAGAGTATATTAAGTCTGCGAGGAATTTTATAAAGCATAGGAACATGCGTCGCGTGGACTCAAAAGGTGTACATATGTTTAATCAGCATGAAATGCGGAATCGATATTAAGTAGCATCTACTTGTCTACGTAAGTGTTCGTAACCTCTTTATCTTAATATATATACTACGACTAGGCAACTTCGCCATGAATTATGACTATGCCATAGCATTCTTGCTTCCTTTTCGCTCTTGTCAGGTTAATTCCGAAAATTGGCCGCGAAATTTGTACGGTCTGAAATTTGTACGGCTTTTGACTCCAAGTTACGGATATTATGTTGGTTATATCCTGCGCCACTTATGGTAGAAAGGTATATTAAGCTTACACGGATGTAAACAACACAAAGAAGAAGGACTAGAAATAGACCCACCTTTTATTATACCCACCGATTGAGAATCGGTTTCTGAGTCGATATAAGCTTGTCTGTCCGTCTGTCCGTCTGTCCGTCTGTCCTCCTGTCCATCAAATGCGTTTCTATGTATTTTTTTGTGCTCTGCGCACAGTTTGCAATTTGTAAAATATAGGGCGAGAGATATAGGGTAGAAGGTCTCAGAATATGCCCACCTTTTTCTATAGTAATCGCTTATCTGTTCGTCTGTCCGTCTTGAGTGATGGTGTTGAATCTGCAGTTCGCGATGTTTGGGTTATGTTGATGAAATTTGGTCTACCGACGTATTTGGGCCCAAGGACCATTGTTTTTGAAAATGGTTGATACGTAAGCTAAGTAAATAAGTACTAAGAGATTCGTCGTAAGCCACTTCTTACGAATTTTTGCGGTTTTGTTTTGGTAACTTTTCATGTTGAAAACTAGAAACTTTTGTAAAGTTTTACTAAAAATCAATAGAGGAAACTGCATATCCTTTCCATTGGAAAATACCCTGAAATGTTAAATTTTTATATTGATTAACGCATGTTTCCGAATTATGAAAGTTAGGTTTGCTATTTCCAAAGAGATAGAAGGAGGTGCATGGCCTGATAGAAAGAGCGAGGAATCCAGGGAGGAGAGAGTAGAGAAAGGGGATGTTAGTGAAAATAAGTGAAGATTAGGAATAAAGAAACAAGTTTATAGTCGGCTGTGAGCGAACATTTTACAGCGATAATCTTTATCTTAAAAATAAAAAAATATAAAATTAGGACAAAATTTAAAATTTGATACTCTAGAGTCTCGGATACGCAGAAGAACTTGCAATAGACTAAAGAAATTCTAACATCCAAATAGATTCCTATTCCTTTTTGGAGTCGATTTAAGGATGCCTGCTTATCTGATGTCTGTCCAACGCATTTTGTTAAATACAATGATCGCAGCCATTAGGATATTTGGATGAAATTCGATGCGGTGAAATACGAGTGCTAACGGAAGCGGATTGCATCGGGCTGTTTACTATATAAGACCCTGTTCTGGAAAATGTTCTTTTATCAAAAAAAATTTTATAGATATATATAACATATGCAAACTTGTTTACATGTCTTTATATTAGGAAAAGGTATTTGTTTTCGAGTGACCAACCGTTCAGACGATGTCTCCTATATGTGTAACAAGGTGATGATCTCCAAGAAGTGGGAAAGGACAGAAAGAGATAAGGGGCCGCCGCAGCCTAGTGGAGGTGTACCCAAGCGAAGAGTATCACGGCTTGACCGAGAGAGCTGTCACTATAACTGCAACCACTAAGATTTGAACTTAGAAATCACGAGCTGGTAATTGCGACTCCTATCTAGCCAATCATGCGAGAGCTCGCTTGAAATATTTAACAAGCGAAAACATGATAGTGGCACGCGGCCTACCATTAAACAAACTGCAGCACTTTGTGTAATAATTCGGATACCGATTTTCAAAATAAGACTTTATATGAGAAGAAGTCACAGGAACAGTAAGCAATAGTGTGACCTGTGACTATATCGTGTCATCTGCAAAGTCAGAAGTGTTCTCATCCGCCTTGTCTCTCTAGAGCCAATCTTGGTTCGTCCCGTCTTTCTTCCTCTTCACCGGGTCGGCCGCGTTTTTATAGAAGGATTCCTTGCTTAGAAGATTAATGGTTATCATGATGTCGATAATAAAAGTGGCTTTGTTCAGGGTTGTACCGTAACCTTATGGTACTGTAAGCAGACTTATTAACGAATATGTAAACATAAGCAAAAAGGTTTTTTTTCATAACGTCGACATTGTATTTTGGAGACCTCCTCAGTTTTCTGCTATGGCCCCACAATTTATTCAACTTACTTGGCCATCGTAATGGATTGCACAGTAAAGAGCAATTTTAATCCACGATTTATAGGTTACTTTACAGATTGAATAAAGCGATGGATTTAACTACTTTTACTAATAGGACTTCGCACACATAATCTATTAGATTAGAAGAAGAAAAAAAGTAATTTGGAACAATATCAAAAAAAAAAATCGTAAAAAATTTTAAGGCATTCTCTTTAAATCTCACTTTGTCTAACTCAAACTATTTCTCTTATTCGTAAAGTTTTCAATTGTATCTAACCACACTTTTAACCTTTATTGTTCCATAATAGATTGAATTGCGTACAAAAGGTGGTACATAAACCTGGTTAGCGTTTTTTTCTTTTTTTCTTTAAAAGCAAAAAAAGGGAACAAAATGAAAAGTTTCGGAAAAATTATCTCTTCTGCATAAACAAAACTTCGTTACAAACCATTCACTTAAATATTGAAACATTAACTGGGTGAGCATTTACACTTTTTTTTCTTTGTTTTTGAATAAGAGAGAATAACCTCCAAAACCCTACGAAGACAATAGGTGAAGCCAACCAAACTTTATACAAAAAAACAAAAACAAAAAGGGGAAAAAATTTTAAATTGTAAACTCGTCTTAACTGAAACTACTAAACGAAATTTTCAATTAAATGTACCTGAAATGTTCATGGGATAGAGTCTATTATGTATGTGTGTAAAAGTGTAAGCTTATGGTCATTAGAGGGGCTGTGTATTTATATGCATGTATCCTACTTTAACACCTACGAAGCAAACAAAACCCAAACCAGGTAACGAAACAAAAAGATTATCTTATGTGCAGATAGCTTTGAAACATATATACATGTGAATGTTTGAATAAAGGGGAATGTACATATATATGTATGCCTTTATTGCTATACATTATAGTCTGGGAGAGTGTGGCATAAATATCTATGTAATCCGATAATAAATAATTTATGTCCGGAAGAAAAAGAAGGTATGGAAGGTACATAATACAACTCGAACAACAACAACAATAGCAAGAGCTATGAAATTTGTATGCCTGAGAAAAGCTTTGTTGGCACATTAAAAGAAGTATATAATGGGGTATGATTTAACACAGAACCCTGAAATAAGCGGAAGTAGGTATAGGAGAAGGGAGAAAATATATGCACGTATAAACAAAACTTTAAAGTTTATCAAGGATTAGTTCGAGTTAACGGATAAAATTAATTCAACTTGAGTGCTCAGTTTTTGTGGAAAAAGCGATCAATTGTTTCTCTAACTTTCCAAAGCTACGTCACTGCGTTCGTGTTTTTTTTGTTTTTCCTTTTTAATTTTAATTTTTTTCTGGTCTTGTGTGTTAACAACAACGTAAGGATCTGTTAGTCACTTGGTTAGTTACGAGTAATGAATCTTTACACGTTTCAGACATGCACACCTATACATTTATATATGTATGCATATGTATACCATATATGGATGAATTTATATGTAGATATAAGTATCTGTCTGTTCATTTTGTGAATATGAGTTTGAACTTTATGCAAAGTTTACTGACCAACAGTCGTAGAATATCATAAGCAATCAAGAGACTCCTGCTATAGACACATTGTTTGTTTGAATGTACATATAGATATATATATATATATATATTTACGTATGTGTCCCAATTCTATTTAGATTCATTTACATACAAACAAACACGCATGCATATACAAATATGTACGCATACACATATGTACATATACAGATACATGCATTTTAACTACGCCTGTCATGTTTAATACACTTAACTGCATATCTATAAAATATGAAACAGTTTTGCTTGGTAAAGCCTTTTTGAATGGTAACTTGAAGTATGTGAGAGCGAAAAGGGAAGCATAATACGACAGAGTGGAAGGTATAAGTCGAAAAAGAAAAAAAAAAAAGATTTCAATTTCAGTTTAGATTTCGTGTATTCCAAACCACACTCATAATCACCATCATCATCATATATTTACTTTGCATCTGTGTGCATAACAATCTATTCGAATCTCCGATTCGGTAAACTTTATCTATGGTCAGTAAAGTCAGATGGCAAATAATTCCATCCACTCATAAGTATTTAAGTAAATTCGTTTATACACACAAATGCATGAAACACTTTTGCGTACACATACATGTTTGTGCGAATACATGCTTTCTACACAGATTGTATAAAATTAACATTCTACTAAAGATTAAATTATCCAAACTTGTAAACAAGTACGGGGAGAGAAAAAAATACTTAATTTTTCTTTAAAAGATATGTTTTTTTAGCTTATCGATGATATATATTTGGTGATGTTGTTGTTGCCGCCGTCATTTCAAACTGGGAAAATATTTTGAAATAGTTTATTACTTGCTTATCGAGGAGTATTTATAACGTGTGCAAATAAGTTATGCATATTTATAGCCTACTTCACTTACGGTATGGGGGTATGTTGAGTTTATCCGGATGTCTGCAACACTTACAAGAACTTAAGATAGAACCACCTTATAATATATCGATCAGTTCAGAACCACTCTCTGAGCCAATCTAAGCCTGTCCGTTCGCTCGTTCATTCGTTTACCTCTGTGTTCAACCTGCAGGTCGCAATTTTTACACCCATCACCGAAGGGTGAAGGTATATTCATTTTGTCCAAACGTTTGCAATAGCCAGAAGGAAGCTTCAGAGGCCTCACAATATATATATACTCTTGATCAGCATTAAATTTTGTATCAATTTAAGCATGCATGTATAGTGTCTCTTTTGAGCAATATCTTCGCCACGAAAATAAAGCTATCGCCTTCAAATTTGGCACAAACATTCGAAGTTCTTGCACGTGTGTTGGTAATGAAAACGGGCAAAATCGGTGGAAAGACACGTCTACTATACTACACAAAGGAAGGGCATCTCTGTTTTTCAAAAAGAATAAAAATTGATTTCTTGCGCCTTACTCGTAAACTACAGCAGGGAAATTTGAACGTGTATTCTATGGACTATATGTATATAAATCCTTCGTCAGTTTCAAATTCGGAATGCATGTCCGTCCGTTAAACTATCCATCCGTTCGCCTGCGTAACTTTGCAGTGTCTCTGGTGAACATTCTCCCTTTCGCAAAAATGAACATACTGGCCACAAATTTGCAGACGATTTTGAAAATCGCCCAATGGAATGAAAGGACGCGTTTGCAAGGCGCACATGCTGTGAAGGCGCAGAAACTGTGAACACCTTTGCTGCCTGTGTTTCTTCCTGCTTACACACAAAGTGCAACACATATACCGTATAAATTTCCACTTTTATTTTGAAAATTTGGTCATGACGGAATATAACGTCTTAGTTACTTACTTGTTTAATTTAAGTTTGGATCAGTTATG
Organism: Glossina austeni; assembly: GCA_000688735.1. Lineage (NCBI taxonomy): Eukaryota > Metazoa > Arthropoda > Insecta > Diptera > Glossinidae > Glossina > Glossina austeni. The sequence continues at coordinate 489,170 of KK502497.1, read as the reverse complement.
CTGCTTGCCTCAGCGTCCCTTACATTTAGTACGGCTAACCGGAATGGCTGTGGTGTTACCATTTTTGAACATTTTTCGGCCTATTTATATATTATTATTCTATTACGTTTCCCTCGACTCAAAAAACATTGTCAGAAAATCTCGGTCATGGTGACCTACCTGCCCAGATAGCGACATTTACGGTGAAAGCTATCTTTAGTAAGAGAAGATAGACCTGATCATTGATATTTATTAACACATGGAGTTGGCCGGCATTCTTATGTTATTTATGTTTCTGTGGACGCTCATTTCAGCCATTTTCTTTACACAAGGCTATTAGTTGCAAAGCGGTTGACGTTACTCATTAATTTAAACGTTTTCTTAATTTTAAACAATAAACTTTCAAGTCGATCATTTACAAGTGCTGACGCTTGAACATATATGCGGCATTATTCAACGATTCTTTGCTACTAAAGCCAAGAAATCTTAGCTATCTATCTATTTTGCTTAGGTAACGACTCAAGCATCAAAATGGTAGGGTGGCTAAAAAAAACCCTAAGAAATTAACTGAGGTTCCGAAAAAGAGTTTCCTTTTATAAGATTAGTTTTGATCTTATTTATTCAAAAATTTTTTTTTCTAATAAAACCAAAGTAATTCAATAAGTGATTCTTTCTTTCTTTTGTTGTTATTTTAATCAAAGACATTTTAGTTTTCATTTGTAACATTTTTTTTAAGTTTTTATATTAGTTTACGAAAAGTTCCTTTTTAATAATATTTTTGGGGACAATATTGAATTTCTGTAAACTCTGTCAAAAGCGTTATGTGTGTCTTCTATCAATGCTTGTTATTGCCATTCGTTAGAAATTAGATGAGAGGAAACATTCAATAACGAATGCAATGTTTATTGAACAGGAAAGTAAGGGAAAAAGGACATTTTTAATAAATGAAATTTTTTAATGCTCGGTAATGTATAGATGAAGAGCGAGACTTTGAAACGAAAAGGTAAAAATATGATGCATCATCAGAAAAGTTTCTTTATATTCTTCTTTTTTAAGGGTTTCTCGCAATGAAACAAATTTAGATGAGAGAGCAGCTAAAGAAAACTTTCTACATGACCTTATGAAAATGAATGAAAAGATGTACCATTAAGAGACAAAATAGAATATCTCAAATTATAAATTGATTTTTCTTTTTTTTTGACTCTGAATAGCAAAATGTACTAGGTTGGAGAGAATGTTCTGTCGTATTTTAAATAGGTAGGTAATTTTTCTTGTAAATAGAAAAAAATATGTGGCTTGTGAGTCATTCGGATTTTTTTTTGCTTTTTACCTGTTGTATAATATAAACGAAGTGTTTTTTTACCGTTCATCATTTACTTATGATATTTAAAGTGAAAAACATGTCAGTAGATAAAGTGCATTTACGACACTGCATTTTGTATGAATTCCAAAAAGGAAGAAACGCATCGGTTGCATGTAAAAATTTACGTATTTCCTGTATTTGGGAAAGATATTGTAACTGTTAATAGGTCTTACCTTTCAAGAGGTTCCTTGTAAGCAATGGCGTTAAATCAATATATCCGTATGGTTCAATTTTGGTCCAGTTAAATGTTATGCCGCTAGTATGAGTACATTTTCCAGAATCCAAGAAATAGACAGACTTTTTCTACTTTCGGTGAAATTAAGTTCTATCTTAAAATATGGTTATGAACCACTTTTTATCAAGAAATTTTGGAAATTGGGCGGCTTTAGCATATAAAGCTTCACTTTGCGTAGGAAGGGCAGGGGTCCAAAAAATAGCTCCGTTGCATCCAAACTTCTCATATCACACGTAGAAGACCGAAACTCTGATTTTTGTCGCGAAGTTCTGATAACTGAAATATGTCAGAATAAGGCGTTACATTGAGAGTGATCGAAAAAGTCGTCAGCTTCGAACCTCCCACTAGAAAAGCTCGTCCTTGAGTCAGAATATTTTAATCCACCAAATTTCATAAAAATGTTTGAAAACTGCGACTTCTTGGCTGAAAAAAAGAATCCATGAAGAGACATTAGATCGACAGACATGTTCAGATTGATTCAAAAAATGAGCAAAAAAATTATAGTGGAACATGGCCCATATTTAAACACACTATACCACCTTGCTTAATACGGTTATGCATATAACCACTTGTCAAAATAAGAGATTATACAGGTAGTAATCCCTAAGGTCATTTCAATGGCGTTCGTTCTTGGGGTGCGACATGTCGGTGTGCCAAATTTCATAAAAACATCTTAAAAATTACGCCTTTAAACACAAAAAACAAGAGAAACAGGCGGATGGACGGATGGAAAAGCTTAGATCGATTCCAAAAGTGATTCAAAAAATATTCTGAAACGATCGATAGATGGGTCTATCCTAAGTGTTTGTGGATGTTGCATATATCCGCTCAAACTCGATATATGCTTGTACTACAAGTAATGCGTGGCATAATGATTCTGAATCGAACTGCACAATAAAAGATGATTCTATCTTAAGAATTTTCGATGGTTGTATCATAAGTATATATATGTATATATATATATACATGTGCATTCCTTTTTTATATATATATATGCATGATATACATATAAACATATATTTTGCATTTCCGCAACAAAATAATTGGAATCGCTTTTACTTATTCATAGCATTTTAAAGTTAATGCGATTTGATTTTGGCTCAGTGGAGACATTGTTGATGGCATTGACTTTACTCGTAATTAGAATTGTCTTCACTGCCGTTTGGTCCCAGCTGAGTTAAACAATAAAACCTCGAGTTTTATTAATGAAAATTTAATCAATTGGAAAATCAAGTTTCATGGCCATTTATATACAGATTAATTAAGCTGTCTGTACGAGACCGAAAAGAAAAAAACATGTGCCGATTAATGAAATCCCAGTAGCTAAACTATATGCATAAAATATTAAATTTTCAAAAAAAAAAAAACACTATCATTACAAAATTAATTAAATCAAAAACTTCACAGAACATTCTTTAGCTAAATGAAAAAAAAAGCAAAGAAAAAAGTTTAACTACTTTCACAACAAAGACAAGCTTCTGCCATAAAAAAAATGCAATGAAATTTTTAATTTATCCGCCAACTTACCAATACACTTGCACCGAAAAACTTTTTCGATGTTTGTTAATAACAAATAGCTTGAAACCAAAATGAACAACAGAAAATAAATGCATAAGAAAATATTGTGTAACATAAGAAGAACTTCGGTAGCCTTATATTTCAATTTTGCGAAATTTTCAAATTTTATAATTAAATTTTTTAATTTTTAAATTTAATTTAAAATTAAAATTAATTTAAATTTTTAAATTTTATAAATTTTTAAATTTTATAATTAATAAATATCTTTCGATGACTACTGCGACTAACGATCGTCTGTAAATAGAAATACAAAAATATCCCAAAGAAAAAAAGAATTGAAAAGTGTAAAGCTTGTGCAGCCAAACAAAACGGAAAAACGAAATGAGACACAACAGTAGTGAAATTCTCATAGGGAATTATGACTGATTTGGAATTTTTAGGAATAACAAGTGTGGTGACGTAGGCTTTGGTGTAGTTGACATTCGTAACTTGAGGTTCTTTGTCAAGGCTGCTTGTTGCGAGCACATGCCTGCTGGATATACGATCCTCCATTCGCGGGATACGGTATCACTGCTTAGCCAGTGGTTTGACTTCAATTTGAAAGGAAATAAGTGGGGCAACGCAAGAGTTTCGGTGTAGCTGACATTCGAGAGATGAAGGTGTTTTGGCAAGACTTTTAATTACGATTGTCGAGGAGAGCACATGCGTATTCGTTATTTGATATTCCGTTACATCAAAAACCGTTTCATAATTCCCGGTCATAATAAGTGTATTTCGCACAGAATAGCTGTACAATGACATGTTGTTCAGAAAATGAAATTAAAGCCTTCCCATAAAATACACAGATTGATCGAATTAATGTGAGTAGATATATAAAATCGTCGCGTGTTGTTTATTTAAATGTGTTTATTATTATTGATATTATTATTAATTTAGCCAAAGAATAAATTCTTAGACTAAAGTCTTAAGGCACTAGCATGTAAGGCTATCGGCTCTTATTGAAAGACTGTACTGCACTTGAAATTTGAACCCACGACCACTGAGTTGTTAGTCGAGACTCTTTCCCTACTCGCCCACTCGGGCGGATTTATATTATTATTTACATGTAGCAGCAAGAAACTATAGAAATCGATGAGAAAATTTGGTAAGTAAAACTTTGATAACTAGATGGAACAGAGAAATTATTGTTCTTTGTCCAGGACTGCCTAAAAACTTCTGCCCTAAGAAATATTTTTTAAAATTTTTAATCATTAATAAAAGATCTAATAGATCGACCAGGCTTCGCATCCTTTTGGTTTTTTTGACGTGTGCAGTATTCATGAACTTAAGCTTCTGGCGTGAGTTAATTTTAATCTAACAAAAATTGATGTGGCAACTCCTTGTGTACTCGCTGAACAAACAGGCGTGTCTTAACAATTCTCTCACCGCATATTAACAGTCTATAAATTGTCACGTGCATTATGCACATATCTGTTAAAAATTTTTAAAATAGTTGGTATGACATACAATATAAAACGCGCCATTTAACAGTGCTTTTACGATTTGATCAAGCTAAACTTAAAACCTCGATGTAAAGCAATGTATATCCAAAATTATGTGAATAAGTTTTTATTCCCAACAGAATAGACTAGAGGGATATTTTGCTACGATTCAAATGTTCAAAAGAAGCGTATTAATATCAATAATATGGCATAATTTTAACAAATAGAGGGCCAAGTGGTATAAGCGTTAATACGGCCCAATTTTTAAACCCGCGTGAGGTTCACCTTGTTTTCGTATCATTCTCATGCAAACAAGCCATTCCATCTGTTTCTTTATTTTATTTTTAAAGAGACAAACACAAAAAAGGACGGAATATTGGGATGAATCCCTTTTTCCTCACTTGGCACCGTAATACGAATCATAGAACTTAAATAGTTTCCAATACAATTTGAGTACAAATTTCTCGAAAGACAATTAGGCTAAAGAGTGTAAAAGAAAGCAATACCGCTGAACATAGCAGAATAATGCAACTTAAAAAATGCAACGAGTCAGCAGATGTACTGCTGAGTGAAAAAACAATACTCATAAAAATGTCAGTTTTCACTTACAGAAGCAGCTAATTCACAAAAAAAAAAATGAGATGAATATGTTATGGATAAACGAGAATCGAATTGAGGAACTTACGCTAAGAAAAAAAGTGAAATGAGTAAGCAGACATATTGGGGAGTGAAAAAATAAAAACTTTTGCGATCAGCTGCTAAACCATAAGCTTTTGCAAGATAGAAGAGACATATGTTTACCTAGCGAATACATAGTAGGAAACGAATTACTTTACGCACTGTAAGGATTGATTGAATTTTCCCTCTATTGGAAATTTTCTTTGTCTTTTCTATCTTGCTTTCCTCACAGGTCGCCTAAGCGCCTACGTGGTCTTAATAATTATATAAATCTATATTAAAATAATAACACATATCCTAGCATTTATCCTAACACCCGCTAGTCATTACAGTCAAGCGTCTAAATTTTGAAGCCTCATCAAAGGCATAAGCTCTTACGTAGTGCACAGCACGACGTCTCAAATTAGGAAAAAAAGAGGAAATGCTTTTCGCGTACCCTCGAAACCTGTCTGTCATGATCGGTGTTGCCAATCGGCTGGCAATTGGCCTTTTGGCTTCCAGCCAATTTACATTTAACGAACTCATGAATACAGCGATAACTCTAAACTTACTATATAAAGGGGACAACTTACCTACGATAAAAAATCAATTTAAATATATGCGGAAATGAGAACTTAGCCTAGGTGTGGGACCAAAACGAACTTGAGACTTTGATCCTCACAGCACTTTGCAACGTATTTCCCTCACACACAGAGAAATTTTTCTATTTTCCTATTTTTAGTACATTTATATAAGAGCATGACTATAAATAACTTTCTTAAACTAACGAACATTTCGTAAAACTTAGTAAATCAACTTTTGAGTTTTGTTTTGTACTAGTTATTGCATCAGAAACCAATTACATTTGCATTACTTCAAAGTTTATCTCCGCGAAGTGACATTTACTGTATATCAATCTATCTGTTTAGTTAGCCTCCCAGCCAGTTAGTCAACTTATCAGTTGAATAGCCCGCAGCATCTGAAAACTATTAGTAAATTTTTTTGGTAAGGAAAATAACAAAAACTTTGAATTAGTTTTGAATTTCCTCAAAGTAAATAACTAAAGGACCGGATGAAGAAGTGCAATATAATATGAAATGAAAAAAATTATAAATTTGTGTATAAGTGTATATATGCAAGTATATACAAATGGATTTTTAATGCTTCACTGTTGATATATTTTAAAACTACAATTTAACATTTATTTAAAAAGTTTAACGAAATTAAAAAACTTTCCAGTATGTCTTTAATATGGAAAAAGAAGAAAATCAGAAGAAAATCTTGCTTAGGTAAAGTTTTAATCGATCAAAATTTAAAATGTCAAGTTCTTACATTAATTTATAAAGGAAACTCTACGTAACAGGCTGAGGGGTGTGGACAGCTTGCGTCATAAATTATAATTTATTGTAACAATTTTTGTCTAAAAACTTTCATACAAAATATTTAAAACTGAATTTTGAACAGGCTTGCCAAGAATTTAATTGGCGATAAGCGGGATATTGAATAATGGCTATAATTTGCCAAAGGTCCATGAACAATAGGTGAGTCTTTAAGTTCCTCTCTATCTATGTACATTTCCCTACCTACGTTTGCGACATAATTCTACTAAACTTTCTATCACATTAATCCATGTGTTTTAAGGTTTTCATGACTGCTGTGTGTGGAGTGGTTATGGATGTTAGAAGCTTCAAAGAACTAAGCAATTTTACTTTTCTACCAACTATCACCGTGTTTATTATTTTTTCTGCTTTCTTTAATAGTGGGCGTAAAAGTTGAAATGAACTTGTTCACACTTTACTATTGCACCTTGAATTGTAGAAATTTCAAATTAAAAGTGCTGGAAAACTAAAAAGACAGCAGTGGATTTTTAGAAGAATTAAATCGTTTTTTTTAAAAAAGCCCGAGAATTTGCAAAACTCCAAGAACCAGTAATAAATTTTCCCGACTGCGCGCTCACTATAGCTATGCCTAAAGTAAATTTTATAGCGTTTGAAATTTGAACCCGTACACATTGATGTTGTAGTCGCAACTTCGACCTACTCGGTTATTCATGCGAATATCACAAATAATAAATAATATATAGCATATGAAATATATAGAATTTATCGAAATTTAGTAAAAAAATAATTATGCGGCCTTCTGGCTAATTTGTGCGACACAATTTTAGACTTACGTAAAGTGCGTGCGTTTTTTGTTGGTCATCAGCTGAATTTAAAAATCATAACTACTGATAGGTAGGTACGCCATAGAACTGGCAGATTAATGAATGCACAAACCGACGCAGGTATGGACTAAATAGCAAACAGGTGGATAGTGGGGAATAGATCGGCGACCATGAATAAATTGATTCAGAGTCTCACATCGAATCTGTCTAATGTCTACGTCTAGATGATGGGATAATTTACATCTTACTTCACCTATGTTCCGTCAGCATGTTGTCTAATGTGTCTACTGCGCTATAATTGCGTAATTATGATTTTCTCTCTCACCTGCACTACTTGTGAAAAAAGAGACCGTCACTTTGTTGACCATTTTTTTCTACTGTAGTTAATGTCAAATTCTGGTCTACGACCTTCGATCTCAGGAATATATATTGGTATCTTAGTATTCGCCGGAACCTCCCGCATGTTCGTTGTATAAATTATACCGATCCGTCATTGCCAACGTTTACAATTAACATAAATATTTTCAATTTGTTTGGAATTTCGAAAAATCTTTTCATTAGGACCAGCTTCGCGTTCAATCTAGAAATGGTTGCGTCCGGCTTTTTTCGCAATTAAACGGGCATTACAAATGTTTTTATATTAAGTGCTTGCATGTATTTCGACCATGTTTTCATTTGAAAAAGATATCTGTTGACAAAAATTAGTGAGATATATATTAAACAAAACTTTTTCCATCGTTTTCTACAACTTTTCCCATCTTTCTAGCAATGTGCCGATACCGTGTCGAAAGAACAGCATTGGTTTGGCAGCGATCCAATCATTGACTCATTTCTATTGACCTTCCTCAGTATTTCGAGTGGCCGAGCGTTGCCATGCAAGAGAATGCCATTGCTGATCTTTTTTGCAACAGTACATCGTTTAATTTGTTCAATAGATGTCGGCAGACATCTGCAGTAAATGTTTCTTCGGTTTTAGTAGCTCGTAATACATTATACCTTTGCTGATCCCACTAAAACAAAAGGAAAACCTCGTAGCCATGAATGTTCCGCTTCGCTGTCAATGTAGATGGCTCCGCTGGACTAATCCATGACGTTTTTCGCTTGAGATTGTCGTAGTAGATCCATTTCTCACCGCCAATTACCGTAAGCCACAGAAAACTGTTCTTTTTTCACTTGACAAGCAATGAAACCGCGATTTTGAAACGGTTCGAAATTTCAGTCAATTCACATGGTGACCATTTTTCCTCCTTTTGGATCTTTCCCATCGTATGCAAACATCTGGAAACAGTTGATTTATCACTTGCTAAGCTGTTCGAAAGTTACTTAAGGATTTGAGCTGGGTTTTCGTCCATTGTCTTCAAAGTTTTTTGATCCTTCAGCACCTTCTTGTCATTGGTATCAAAATCACCAATTTTTAACCTTTGAAAGCAAAACCGAAAATTGAAATGCGATGGAGTAGCATCACTATAAGCTTCTAAAAGTCTTTGCGTTCTTCAAACCCTTCTCTTCTCCTTTTCAAATTTAACTTAACTATAATTTGGAGCGTCCCCTTATAAGCGTCTGTGTGCATTGAATAACTCAATAAGACTAAATAAAAAACTGTTATTTTGTGTAGAGAAAGGTCAAAATTATCGAATTTAACCGTTGTGCATATTAATACTTGGCATTATTTTATCGTATTCGCCAATAATTATCGCTGATCAAAATACATGCAATTGCATATTCTTTTTGAGAAGAAAACGCGTCTGTGCTTTAATGACTATCCAAAAGAATCCTTCTACTTTTGACTGGTGCCCGGTCCTTTTTTGATAATCCGCATTACTTATTACGGTCTTTCCAACCCGGTCCAAGCGGGTTTGTTTATAAAAAGCCGTTAAAAAGTCTCGTGCAAACAATCCGTGAAAAACGTTGTAAAATTTTTCCTCTAAGAAGAGTGGTAAGCAAAGGAATTTCGGAAAAATTCAGAAAGATCGAAGTTAGCGAAAAGTATTCCAAGACATTGTACGGGGGGCATTTCCTTTCAAGTCTGTCTTTGTCAATTAGTTTTACATGATATTCTCTAAGAAAAGATTAAAAATAAAGTAAAATCTCTTCTCAATCTTTGCCTTAACTCTTAAAACTTCTTTAATACGTAATACTCCCACGTACGAACTAACGTGAAGTAAAAATTTAAATTGCAAATCAATTAAATCTCTAACAACTGCCACAGAAACTGTGTATGTGTAACAAATAACAATTATACCCTTAAACAAGTCATGAATGATCTCATGATGATTCAGAGAATCATGCATAGACTTTAAGTATATCTGATAACTACTTAAAAAAAACATTTATGTCATAAAAACTGAGCACTCGATATAACTTAATATTAACTAAAGTAAAAGAAATATCGCTCAGCTTATATCTTTAAACATGTGTTATGTCTATGGCATAAACATGTGTATGCATTTGCATATTAATCTCCATACAATTCTATAATATATTTAGTTATTAAGAGGAAAAGGCATATGTGTGCCATGAATTGTGCCCTTTTGCTATTATATCCTGTTCTATATTTATATATATAAATATATTTATATATATGTGTATATACATATATACATAAATATATTTATATATATGTGTGTATATATATATATAAACGTATATGTATATTTTTGAGTGAGTATGTATATTTTTATACGCTCGTTAGAAAGCAAAGAAAGAAAGTAAGAAAGAAATTACCATATAACTAACTCTATACATAAATACAGACTTACGGACACATATCACCATTCAATTTTGCTGGTTTGTAAAAAATGTTGTTGTTGTTGTATATTTCTCCGTTGTTGTGTATATTGCTTTAGTTCGGCATCCATAGACTTTATTGCAAATCCCTTAAGCTATGATGACATTCCTTTATGGATTCCCTTTTGCTGCCTTCATCAAGAGTTTACAGTCTCATAGCCGTCGTGTTTCTTTCAAAGTAAAAAGAATTTTTAGCATATCCAAAGAACTTTTTTACTCTATCCTTTTTTTGTGCTTTTCCTTTTTCTCTTTAACCATTTCGTTCGTACTTGCATTTTATCTCTTCCAAGTTCTAGATCTATTTGTGTCTTACTTACATTTTATTTTTCGATTTGCTTTTGACATCATTATTTGCATCAAATAAACATTAGTTTGAATACGAATATCATCGATACAAGCACCTACCGTTTATAGACAGTGGCTATGAAGTATTGAAATATTTCGAAAAAAATCTAGGATAAAATTCGAAAGGAAGAAGTGAAAATTGTTGATGGTACGCTGCTTGCGATTTTGATAACTCTTGTTTGCCGAAGAACGCCGTTAAAATGTTGAAATTTGCGGTAGACATACATTTTCATTGCAATAAGTTTATTATTAGTTTTCATCATTAATCTACAATCTCAGAAAACTGGATTGTCGTGTTTAAATATTCCTCGTCATTCCCTCTCCTTTCTTGTTGGAGCTTGTCGCTTTTGTGTCAAATGTCAATTGTTAAAACAGAATTCGCACACGTTACACTTTCAGTATTGGGAAATGACAGATTAAATGTCAAGAAAATTTGCAATTCTATAGCCGAATGTTGTTATTTAACATTAAATGGACCATCACACATTTATACTTTCTTGACAGAAGTAGTGAACTCTTTAGACTGGCTCGCAATATGTTGTCATGTCACCTATTGAACGGTCATCTCGGTGAGGCTGGGCCAAACTTACTTTTATATAGAAATACTTTTAAATAAAAACAAACACTTTCTGAAGCCACAGAAACAAGAAGTAACAGGTAAGACATTAGGCTGTAACTTCCTAGCTAGGATTCATTTAACACAGATACTCTTTTAGAAAGCCTTCGGGCAAACTAGAGCTTCAATGAAAAAATTTCTTTCAGGTAATGGCTTTCTTTACAGAGGTCTTTCTTTACCAAATTTTGATAGGGCAAAATTCGCTTAGGATTAACCGAGCTAACGGGTTTTAAGCGCATTAAATGAGAGATTGTGGTAAAATTTGGTGCGACACTTGAGTACAGTGTTATTGAAATATAGAAACGAAGTACAAGGGATATCTTGCACGCCGCTGTAAAACGGCTAATTTCAAATGCAGTGTGCAGAGAATATTTTGGCAATATCATCAGCAGAGAGACAAGTCCACAAACCACAAGGCTAGAGCTTTTAAAAAATGGCTTAGATCGTCTTTTGAAATTTTTAACAACTTTTGCTGAAAAATTTCATGTGCTACGATATTTCACATAAATTCACAAGGAGTTCTGCTGCAATAAGTGTCTGTCATATCATAGAAATTAATTATCGGTGTTGGCTCTAACGCGAAATTATTGCCAGAAATCTAAGCAAATTTTCCATAAACTTTATTAAATACAAGAATCTTTCCGATCTAAGATATCTGGATCAGTAAAAATAATAAATAAACAGTCGTCTTATTGTTTTTATCTTTTTACCATTTTTCTTCGTTTTCCTTTTGCCCCCATAATTCTTTCCTCCCTTGTATTAAGTTTGATTCTACAACGCAGGCTACTTAGACTTTAATCACATTTAAATAAATCTATTAGATCCGTTGAAACTGATTAGAATTGGAAATCGATTCTCTTTGCTGCTGTGTATAAAAAGACATTAAAAGGCGTTTCGAAATTTCCAATTCATTTTTAACAATTTCTTGAGTTAAAGAGTTAAAAATGTTTTGGCGGTTTTTATTTTCTATTGAAAAATGCCGTTATGGTACCGCATATTTAGTTTTTGGCCCCTTTATTTAACTCTAAACACGTGTCGCTATAAGTTATTACACTTGGTCAAAAAATATTTTTTTAGTTCCCAGCGATCTTTTTTGGAAAATGACTGCAGTTGCATGTATATCACCTCAAATATTTATTGAGGTGATGGAGACGTCAACACGCTTTTATACTCCTCACGCTGCCTTTAGAAAAGTTGCAATAACTCAGCCCTTTGCAATTCTTACCTACAGTGGCTGTATTCGCTAACAGCATAAGACCGAATCTTGCGGCATGCCTGGCAACAGAAACTCTATATATTTTATCACATAAGCTTGTTCCGCTGTGATGTCTTTCTCAGTGGTGCATTGAAATTAAAATGAAGTACGAGGAGACAAAAATTCGGTGAAGTAAATTTCTTAAGCCAGATTATGTGGCAGCTACGTGCCCGAATTCCCGGCTGTTAAGTTTTTAAATGGTTTTAGATTGTCCAGCTCTTTAGCGACTTTGTGAAACTTTTGCTCTAATCTCTTGCCCACTGCAAGCAGGACAAAAAACGCTGATTAATTTTTGAAGTTTTTTTCTTTCAAATTGCTGCCCAGGATTTGTCTTTTCAAGAATCAATAACTTTTGTAGAGTTTTTTGCGTCTAAAAATTCGGCAACTGTAAGCATGCCTGGGGCTATCATATCATAGAACCAGCTACGACCGGTGTATTCTTACACCATGATGCTAACAGTATGTAGAGAACATAGGATTAAATTTTTGGAAACCTAATTTATACTACTAAACACTGTGAATTCTTCTCTAACCAACCGAGACTGTTGCCTGCATTTAAGCTTTATTACTGCGCTAACATGAGAAATGCAATAAATATATATTTCTCCGTATAAAGGCGCATACTGTACTGAATTTTCAAAATGTTTGCAAAAAACAAAAAGAAGAAATAGAAATCAAATAGAAAAATCCTTTGGCAGTCTGTATGCGTCCTGTTTTGCGAACTATTCGACAAAACGAACAATCTTTTGCTGTATTAAAGAAGAGCAAAAAAAGAAAAAAATTCAATTGAAATGCTTTAAAAAATATGGTTTACTTAACTTGTAGGCATACGCATCTACATAATCGATAAACGTTTTAAATGTATGTAAATGCCTTAACAAAGCCACCGGATCTTTATTGCAATCGAAAGCTTATGCAAAGGCGCATACATAGGCAATGCATAGACATTAGGTTTAGGTTCATAGCACAGATAACAAACAACAATGATACTAACATAGACGTATATTTACAGCATATATTACATAGTAAATATTAGAGGAAGAGGAAGAATCAGTCGAAAAAGAGGTGAGAGGTTGTGTGAACACAAACAAAACCCAAACTCAATGACATCAAAACAATAACAGCAACTGTGAAAAAACGTACACTCGCTAGAATAAAGGGAGAAAAGAAAAAAAACACGAGCCATCGCCCATACACATGCAAATGAAGCTTTTTGCGTAAAATTTAAAAAAAAAAATATCTCTTGTTAGTTTGACTCAGTAGATGGGTGAGGTTTAAAGTTAACATTTTCTAAAAAAACAAAAAAAAACCTTTAACTTCGTTACCGCGTTTCTTCTTCAACAGGTTGTACGTAATCTGACACTATTCAAAGGGGAGCATATTTTCATATTATATATGTATATTTAATCTAAAGACTGTCTGTCTATTCTGACTCTTTTTATATAACAAAAAAAGTTAACACCTGAACCCTTATTATCTGTTCTATTCTCTAAGGCGCAAACATGAACTATTCAGCTTTACAATTAAGAGTCAGTTAGTTGCCATCTAATGCACACGCAGTGCACCCGCGTGACACGTGCTCATTGCACAATTACCTTTAATGCATGCAGTATCATAGGGAGCTATGCTTTCTCTCGAAACTGTTGCATTTTTTCAAATATTCTAAAGTATGAAAATGTAAAATATTACCCGCACTTCTGTAAATTGTTATGGCACGTTTTCGACGCTTAGCCTATATATAAGACACCGACAAGCTGTGTAATGTTAACTTAATAATAATGCTCACCTCGCTTGTACCAAGTCGTATTGTATTGTACTGTGCTTATGACAGTTTGTTACATGATATTTACCGCTTGTAATATTTTTAGTTTAATATTCCAAAAACAGACTGCAAATATTCTTCAATGTTTTGTTTTTGTCTTTTCACTTCATTTTATTTTCGTTAGACGTCGACTCGTAAGCAATGCATAAAAGCTATGATGCCTTTCATTAGCGATGCTTAAGCACCTTCTCGTGGTAAAACAACACTCAAGAACTTTTTCTTCTCCACCACTTGCGTTAATTAAGCTAAAGTGAAACTTATGAAACACAAGTTACATGCACGGAATAGTGGAGCTCAGAAATAAGAAGAAAACAAAAATAATGCATCCGTCTTAAGGTGAATCTTGGATACCCAGCACCGCATGAAGACGAGAAAATCATTCAGTTTTCTTTTCTACGTGAGATTCTTCATAAAAAAAGATTTTAAAAATCGCTTTTTTCAAGCCTTAGCCAGAGGATCTCGTACAATTTGAATCCAAGGCTTGTCAACGCCTTGGATACTTAAGTTTGGATCCTTCAAGCTTGTATACGTTTTCTCATAATTTTCGTTTTATTTTGTGAATATTAACGCAAATTAAACGGATCTTCAAATGTTTCCAACTAAATCGATTCAGTATTTGGTATGTTTTGCGGCATATTACGACGTAATGTGCGCTGTATTTTGTTTATACGCAGATATATTCGGAAGAAGGGTTATGCAGAGATAAAAGACGTTTGTCCACCAATTAACTCCTTTAACAGGACTATGCGGCTTTCTCAACTTTCACACCCGATCGTCCTGAAGTTACGTGCGTACCGCGCAACGCATTACCACGACTATTTTTTTTTTAACCGTACTGCCTCCCTTGCAATAATCCACCGGCAATGGTCTTTCTCACCGTGCCTCGATGTCTCCGTTTCAAGCCGAGCATTCGCAAACACTACTCCCTCTCTTCATCAGTCTATAACTCTTCTTGATCACCACCTGCCCGCACATACAGGGGATATCCACTGAATGGTTGGTCACAAAAAAAAAAAATTAACTTAATTTGTGTGCTTCATTAAGCTCTTTTCTGCAGCCTACAAACCTAGTACCAAAACTGATATACTTTACAAAAAGAGTGATCAGCAAATTCTAACCGCAACTGCGTTATTCGCTAAACGAACGTTTAAGAAAAAATTAACGAGAAAAACAATGAACAGGTTAATGGAATAAACAAAAAAAAAAATTAGTCTTTACTAAGTTGATTGATTGAAGTGATTGCTTTGAGCTTTCAATGGGAATCAGACAGAAATGTTCGCTAGATAACAAGGTTGCCTAAAAAAAAACATTTGTCCGTTGCTATTCTCAATGGGTCATTTTCCTTGCACTTGAAGCAAAACGCTTGGCTTCTTTGAAATCGAACTCTTGATTTAACGGCTTGTTAAGCTATTACATAATAATTTTGTTGATGTTCAACGACTCACCCGTTAGCGAATCGTTGCCCAGTACAGTTTTAAAAGCAAAATCAAGGTTCATCTAAGAAAATTTTCCTCCTATTGGTGTAGTGCAAGGGTCTCCGTTGGAGTCAGATTGTCAGATTGTGCTCAATGCCAAACGTTTTCTGTAATTTACTTACAGCTTACAGCAGGATTAACCTTATGCTTAAGGGTCTCAGTGGCTTAAGGGCTACTCTTCGCACTTGAAAAATATTTGATAACATTGTTTGGATATATTGAGCATACTGCTTACCTTCACTAGAGTAGACGGACCTATATTTCAAGTAATCAAGAATTTCTCGAGGGCATCAGCTTTTGCTTGAACTGCTGAATGTGATATTTCACTTGTCCAGGATTAAAAGTCATCTTGACTTTAAGTTTTTAAAAACTTGCAAGTAAAATTGTGTAATGTAATGCGGAAATAATTTAGAATTAACGAATCAAGATAACATAAAACACCGAGATTTAAAAGGATGTGAAAACTAATAGGATCGGGAATGCATATCAAAGGTAAATTAGAAGAGAATTGGATTGAGACCATTCGTAAAGTTGACTTTCTGAAACGACTTTCGCTTCTACATAAGTAATCATTAGAACTGCGAGCACAGAAGCCCTGCATTTTCCATAAATAAAAAATATTTAATGGTATTGCAAATGAAAGAGCGGTGGAACATAAATTTCTCTTTCGTTATCCAATCTTCAAATATCTATTGGTGTGGAATGAACCAAAGCGTTAAGGCTATTAGACGCAAAGACATTGGTGCACTGCGTTTTGAGAGTAGACGTAGAGAGAGTGCACAATTTAGGAGTAGACACTAAATATTTCAGATTCACTTTTAATTAGACTTGTTCGTTATTCTTTATTTACTCTGCTTGAGCTCTTGAAACCCAGGCGCTGCGGGGTTACATTACATTGCAGGAGCTAAAGCCCATAAAAAATAGTAAGAAAGAGTAAAAAGAAATGACAAAGCCCTAGGCGAGTATTGAGTCCACCATTAAATCCCTAAACCGCTGCGCCTAAGACACTTTCTCTTCTATTTTCGTTACAAAATCTTAGTAAATTAAACTTTACGGCCTTCATAGCCTTAAATTTTCTAGGACTGGTTGTATTTGAATTTTGCGAGAAATATAAAAAAATGGGGTCATTTTTTCATAGAGCCAATTTTTCAAAATAAGGCAGGGACTAATTGTGAAAGTAGATTGTCCTCGCTTCATAATATGTCAATAAACTAAATTTCATCAAAATATCTCAAAAATTGATACTTGTTGATAGATGTGGTATGAT
This sequence comes from Glossina austeni, assembly GCA_000688735.1. Classification (NCBI taxonomy): domain Eukaryota; kingdom Metazoa; phylum Arthropoda; class Insecta; order Diptera; family Glossinidae; genus Glossina; species Glossina austeni. The sequence goes on along the minus strand of KK502497.1, from coordinate 472,206 downwards.
GATGGATGATAAACAGGTCTCAGGCATACAAATAGACGGGCAGAATTAAATCGATGCAACGAAAAATTCAAAAAGATTAATATACTAAAGATAGTATAAAAGGGGTATAAGTATCTCAAGTCTCTTTGGGGGTTGGAGACACCCAGACCAACTTAATGTCCTGCTACAATAGTAACATTTTTGATATCTACCATCATTATACTAAAAACAACAAAAAAAGTAAATAAAAATTCTCCGCAATATTGGGTGCGCGTGGCTGATTTTTACCATCTTTGTGCGATATACGTGGGAATTTTTCTGATGCGTCTATTCTAGTTTACAAGTAATTAGCGAAGCACCCAAAAAGCGCTGTTTATCTTACAGTGTCCTTCAATCGACGTCGCTTATTGTCAATACCAAGCTGCGGGCCGAAATTTCTAATGCTTCTGCGAAATTTGAAGCCGATAGCTATATTTTTGCGGCCAGGAGACTGTTTACCATCGACATTGCGCGGATAGACAGGCTGAGATTGTTAAGTCGATTCAGAATTTGATGCTGATCAAGAATCTAATACTGCTTATTGGATTCCTAAAGCTTCCTTCTGAACGTCGAAAACGTTTTTGACAACATGAATATGACGCCCTGCTTGTGTTGTAGCCGCAAAAGTAAAACAGAATTAGAAGCAAAGTGCAACAAGCAAGGGCTTAAAAAAAAAACATTCTTGCTACAAAATCATTTGTAGCAAGAATTGTCAGTTTTCTACTATGAAGGAATCCTTTTTAAAATGAACGGAAATTTGTAAGCGAGCCCTTCTTCCAAAATATTAATCAATAGAATATGAAAAACAATTTATATCCTATTTTCATAACAAAACAAGTTCTTAAAAAAATTCTTAATATGGTCTTAGAAAATTTTTCACAATTCATAATCTAGACGTGTGTGTGTTGTTTTTTTTATAGATGACAGTTTCTTTGTTACCTTAATTCTCTTCATTCATCAGATATTTCATCTTGTCTAACTGCTATTCAGGCAGAAATTTCAAACGAGTTATTTTAATACAATGCTGTATGCTGTTATAGAATGACTGAAACAACAAACGAAATTGTTTTGCATAATTTTATGTATTTGACTGCCTATGAGTAAGTAAATCCTTTTTGAGTCATGACCAAAAACTAAGAAATTGAAATTTAATCCGAGTCTGTGTTATTGAGTTTTACGGAATGTAAATCATCGGACGAACGTTTTGAAAAAATGTCTAAAAATCCTAAATGTGTGAAAAATGATTTAAATTAAACAGTACTGGCTTCCTTTTGTTCAGATAAATCTTCTTCCATTTTTCCTTTTTTTTTGTTTTTTCACTCTAAAACGGATACAATCAATGATGTAAAAACAGTTTAGCTACGAATTGTTTTTAAATGAATTTAAAATTACAGGTTAGTCGGTGAATTTTCCTTCCTACGCTTAGAGATTGTACGTGAAAATTTTAAGCAGATTACATCGAAGAATTTTATGCTTCATCTCTTCTTTTTATACTCAACAGTGGAAGGCTGCTTAAGCTAAAAAGGCGAGAGAGATCACAAATTAAATGTTTCACAATTGTGGGTTAATTTTGAGAGAGTGTTTTAATTTTGTTTCAGTACGAAAGGCAAAACTAATTTTTCTGTTGCACTCTACTAGTAGGAAGGAGATGGATTAGTTCCGCCACCATGTTTTGTTACACCTATAACATAAAATTATAGATTTTAACAGCGTAGATTCCCTGGCCGGTCCGTGTTGATTAAAGGGTAGGGTAGGAGTAATGAGTAAGTTCCAAAAAGTATTAAAAATTTTTATTAAAAATTAATTTTGTTGAAAATGGAAGGGCCAATGGAAGGAGGGAAGGGAAAATGGAAGGAAATTCGAACTATTAAGAGTTGGGAACTATGGCATTGCAGACCAAGCGAATCATTCATAATGTATTCTGCTCTAGTGTTACTACACAACGGGCAATATCGAATTCGCTCGCCAAACTTGGTAGAGTTAACTTTGAACTCTCAAATGAGCCACACGATTGCCCAGAATCAAAGGTTGATAATGACGTACTAAACATCACCGTGACGTCTGACCCTTCGCAGAGTGTTTATTATTGAAGTTTGGTGTTAGCAGACAATCAGTATGAACGCATTTAGATGAAATCGTTGAAGCGGAAACAGTGCAATTCTATAAATTTCACCTTTGACCTTGATCTGATAAAATACGGTTTTCAAAGCCGTTTTTTCTTCAATGTTGTTTTTACATGTAGAAGCTAAGGTATACAAATTAGTCAAACACGTTGACTCGTCGTATAATGTGGGATTTGGCGTCGAACTACTCGCTTTAAATCGTCTCAAAGGTTGTCGTATTTCTAATTCAGTAAAATGATTACGTAGCCCCACAAGGTAGTAAATATGTTTATGCGTTTAAATTGAATCAGTTACACCGAAGTCAAAGTAGTAAAATAATTTCATGGCACGTGTGTTTTAACAGAAATTTTCGTATTAGAGAAGGTGGCTTATCAGCTCTCTTTTGTTAACGCCAGTTATAAAGTGTGAGACTTTCACCAAATAGAAGCGTCTTCAAATTCCGGCAATGTTTTTCTTGAAACTAGCATTTAGGTACTACGTCGGGAGATTTGCTATTTGTAAGCCATAGAGTAGTCCTTTTTCTCCAATTTTTGCATATTTTTTAGCTGTGTTTTTACTTGGCATTCTTGGATTCTTCCATATTAGTCAGAGATCGGTTTTATGCACAAAAGTAATTGATGTGCTAGGTTTTTACTAATTTATACCTTTATTCGTTTCAGTTACGCTTTGTCCTGTAATCGATTTCTTTCTCTTACAGTGAAATGAATTTCTACAAAATTTGATTTCACCGCCTGTACATACATTGCATCTCTTCGGATTATTGTAGATGCAAAAATCTACAGAAATGTTTGTTTCTTCACCGCACGCATGGCATCGAATAATTTAGTTGCTCTTGTTAAAAGAGACGACATCCTGATTTGAAACTTTTCATGCAATCCTGCATCTGTGTTCCCATTCCGATTATCTTTTGCTTGCATTGCTTGAGTCTGTCCGCCTTGATTTCCTTTAAACGATTATTCAGCTTTGGGTGTTAGTAGCTGGTTGAGCGAATTGTATCATTCATTCGTCATTTTATGTTATGGTCAGCTTTTATTCATTTTGAGATTTTAATCCTGATTGAAATTCATTTTTTAACCTCAAGGCATTGTCTGTATTTCTCTTCTTATATGCGTCGAATACGCCTCATTCTATTATTCTTTGGTCTACTGATAGCACTCAATCGTGCAGCAAAGTGGAAATGTGAAATGCATTTTCATTTAAACAACAAGGAAAGCATGCAAAAAGGCAACCAGACGTGCACCTTGCAGCGGGAAAAAGAATGCAGTAAATAAAGAACGATACGTAACTGTGGTAAGGAATATCGAATACGCAACGCATCATTTGATTTTTTTTTTATTTGTTTTGCTCAGGAATGAAATCAAAAGAAAAACAAGGCTATAGCGTCAATTATGCAAAAGATCTGGGATTCTTGTATAAGATTGCATGGCTTGCGTAAATGCCATTAACGTCTGGCGGCTTTTCTATGATAAAAACATTACGAAATTTTTTTAATATTTTGTAAGCCTATCAGCGGGGAATGGAAGGAATCTTCGGAAAAATTGTTTTAAAATATTCCGGAATGTGAAAAATGCTGGAAAAATAGCAAGAGCAACTTTGGGTCTTCATAATCCAAGCGCTCGTTAGTTTATATGAGATCAAAATATAATTTAGATTCTTCTTTGGATCTTAAGCCGCCAAAACTTTGGAAGGAATGCATTAATGTTCTTGTGTTCAATTTAAATTTATATTGCATAACATTGGGTAGTTTTAAATTCAATTATCCTACGGGTATTCTCCATTCTCTTCGCTTAATCACTTAATTGTCAGCATCATTATTATCTAGTGCAAAAGTGCTTTTGTGAGTCTTGCTAATCAATCAATCAAATTGTAATGTAAAATTAATTTAGTCGTTGCATATGTATATGAAGATATCTTAATTTCCGGTTAAATGTCACTTTTTTATTTCTTATGAAAGCTCCGTATGGATGTATGAAAGTGTTATGATTTCTAATAGCGGCTTTTTATTATGCCTGCAGGTCTTCTGTCCATTATATTGAATTGCATACATAAACGGTGTGGGATATATTAAGTTTTGCACATGTATACAATGGCCAGAAAGACTTGAGGTAGACTCATCGATATATACCGATTCACGCTTCTCCACCCATTTGTCCGTCTAGCATATTTTTGTTCAAATTGCAGTCTACTGTTTTTGAGGTAGTTTTATAAAATTAGACCGAAAAACGAACACTCTTGAAACTGGTTCAGATCGGACCACTCTTTCAAACGCCTCTTTTATTTTGAAAAGTCATTATATCAATAATTGTAGGGTGGTTTAGGTCATTCAATTTCATTTTCCGAATGTTTGATGACTTGCTTTGAAAAGTCGTAATGACGTGTTAATATACGCGATTTCCCACAACATCTTATGGCGTCTACGCAGCTTCTTTCTGGCTGTTGTAGACATTTCGCAAAATGAATGTAAACCCCCATCACTTGGTGGTTTGTACAAAAAGACCCAAAAACTTTTCGCAGTCCGCGTGACCAAGTTAGATTTGCGAAAGAATACCTGGAGTCGACCTAGTGCTTTTTTACCCTACACCACATGTGGTACAGGATATATAAAGTTCGTGCGGACGTGCCCAGAAGGGCTTAAAATAGATCCATGGTCCATTATATGAAAATAATTGTGAATCAATCTAAGTCTGCTTGTCCGTCTAATGTCTGCCCATGGGAATGACGAACGATATTAAAAGTGGTTTCAATCGGTACACTTTTTCGACCACTCCCCATAAAACTTTCTACTTTGAAAAGTAGTTATATGGAAAAAAATTTGTAATTTTCAAACTTTCTCGACAAAACTCCCGTTGTAATAGCATTTAGACTTTCTAAATTAGTATGGCTGGAGCAATTTTTTGAACCTTATCACATGTACCCGTTCCTACGTAAACTGAATTTTTATACAGTAAAAAGATATAATTTTCAAACATTCATGGTGAAAATTAGTTTGTAATAGTAGTGTGACATAAAAATCAACCTTAGCGAAATTGCACCACGTAGGTTTATTTTTAGATACCACCGCATATAAGGATTACCCCAATCTGCAAGTTTTCATAAAATGTATTCTTTGGTAGGAAAATAGTGTGAAAATTTGGGTTTATTATCACCAAAACAAATGAATAACTATATTAGGCGAAGTAGTGCAAGATATCTAATAGTCGGCCTTGCCCGACTGTAATGTTCTTTGCTGTTCACATATCACTTCAGAATCATTACATTTATTTTCCGAGCTAGTGTTCGATATACTGGGTGGTAACGAGGTGGTAACGAAGGCAAAAGTGCCTCACAAACATTTAGCTTCAAAATTCATCTCAATAGTCGGGATCGACAGTGCATGGAAAATAAATTTTTGGGAGTTAGTGGTGGACGGTGAGGCACTTTTACTCCCGGGCTAATTTTTATTTCATCTTTCCCTTTTCGAACAACTTTTCCCTTTTATCTCTTTTTTTTTTTTTTTTTTTGTTATTTAGGTTTTTTTACATTTACATCTTTTTACGTTTATCCACTTTCTTCTTATATTTATTCTTTTATCGTAGTCTAATTTTGTTTTACTTTAATCGAAATTTTTTTGGTCCTATTCAAGTCTTTTTCGTTGTTATGTAGTGTCTTGTTATACCAAATAAAACTTGTGGTGCCAGGTTATATTAAGTTCTTGCGGATGTGTGCAACACCCCGAAGGACTTACCTACCAGTTCAGAGTGATTTTCTAAAACGCTCTAAGCTTGTCGATCCGTGTGTCCGTCACTACGTCTTGTCTTCTTGTATTTAAAGTCGAAATTTGAGATATTTTGATTACGTGTGACACACGCATATGCTTCGACCCAAGCGACAACTTCCCATATAACGTTTTATTTTGAAAAGTCGTGTTATGTGAATATCTTTATTAAGCGAAGGAGGTAATGGTAGGCCGTGTCTCACTAGAATGTTACTCGTTTTATTATTTATGATAGTGTTCGTCCACTTTCAATTTTGATTAGGAGATAACCTTCACTAATGGAAACAACATAAAATTGCAACGACTGATTAACCAATGAATCGAAGGCACCGGAAAACTTATTCCAGCTATCCTCATTTCCATAAGAACATTTCAAAACAAAAGAAGAAAACAATAAAACGTAGCTGGGGAATATTGATCAATTTTGCCCGAGAAGTTGCATTTCACGTATGTGTGCTTGACTGGCTATTAGCTGGTCTTTCATTTTGTTTCCACAACATTCAGGATGTGTGCTATGCACATCAACTGCGTCAATACGAAATCAAAGTTATATGTGATAAAAGTCAAATAAATATACTTGCAAAGGCATTGAAAATTCTTCTTGGCTCGCGTAGCATTAACCGACTAACCCCATCTGACATGCGAACTGATGGGTGTATGGGTGTACAAGCTTAAGTTCTGCAAAAATTGCAAGACGATAATGTTTATAATACCATTTACGATGTTACACATTTATGCATACGCACGCACACACGAAGAAGGCATTCATCTGCATTGCATTGATAGTTGAAACGCATCACAGTTACATGTCAAGCACTCACATGACTCAGGCTTCGTCAGGAAGACTCTGCGCGTTGCTTTAAAGGAAAAAAGAGATTGAAAAGCATATCGAAATATTGTAAAATCGAATGAATGCCCATAGTATTTGTATAATATGATTATCATAGTTATAAAGTGATTTAAAGAACAGAAAAATAAGTAAAGTAAGAAAAAACGCAAAAAAAGTTTATTAAATGATAAAAACATTCAAATATTTATTAAATCCTTTCGTTTTGCATAAAATAATGTTTCGTTACACTCTACAAAATTTGTCCTATAAGGATATATTAAGCTTGTGCGGATGTATATGCTACACCCAGAAGCACTTGATATACGTACATCCATCTTCCATTATATCGATCGATTCAGAAAATCATTCTAAGCCAGTCATTTGTATATATATATATATCCATATTTGTACATATTACATATATATATATATATATATATATAGATATATGTGTGTGCATTTCCTTTTCCTATACTAACTGTACAACGATGCATGTGCGTATGTATGTAACGTCCAGAACATTTTAAGGTAAAACCACGTTTTATTGTACCGATCGCTTCAGAATTATTTTTTAAATCAATAAAAACGCGTCTGTCCCTCTCTGTTTGTCCAAGTAATATTATGCTCCACCCGCAGGTCGCAATTTTTTAGACATTCTGATGACACTTGATGGATGAAGGCGTTTTGGTCCAAGGACGAATCCTACTGAAAACGGTTCGACTCAGACCACATTTTCGAGCACTTCCTATGTAACTCTTTATTTTGAAAACCCGTTATATGAATATCTGTTGATTAGTGTAGGACGCTTGATGGTACACCGTTGCCCTCCACAGTGTTGTTACTTGTTTTTATAAATCAATTTGCAAGCTGCAAACCATTTTATTTGTTTTTTATTAAAACCTATTAAAGCTGTTTTTTACTTTAAACTCTTCTTTACGATTTGTATTATTTATGACAGAATATCGTCAGTTAAAATAATTGTGAACACCTTTAGGAAACGAAAGACGAAGCTTAAAAAAAAAGAAACAATTTGCTTGCTGCACACAAACTAGAAAAGTTTGAAAAAAGGGAAGAAAAGTTTGAAAAAAGAGAAGAAGAAAAAAGAAAAGAAACTTGATTAAATAATAGAAGCTCTGATTGGGTATATGTAACAAAGACGCTGAATGTCGCTCTTAGTCGATGTAACATCTGACTAGACTTCAATTTCCACACTGATGGATACGTGGTCAAGCACTTCATTGATGCTTGCAGCAAATGGGCTGCGCCGTTGTATGTGTTGTGTTGTCATGTCTTGAACCAAACTTTTTAGGCACAACTTGCGCCTTAGTTGTGATTTTGAATAAGTATTTAACCAAATGGCTCTCGCCGATCTTGCACACAAGTGAACTTAATTGCAACAATTGGCCATATTTTAGTTTTACATCTGACCGAAAATGAACGCCGTTTGATCTAAAACATTTTTTGGAAACGTAATATGAAATTTGGCAAAAAATTTAAGTGCAACAATCAAATGGGACACATCGTGGTTCGATTGGGTTAAAAACTACTGAGAGGAAAGGCCTATATTTAGATGGAACTATCGACCGGATTGAATATGTATGAAATTGGCCTTTGCTTATATAAAACACCAAAACTTTGAGGATTCATTCTTAAAGTTTTTTGGAATTCTTCGTAGTCGTACGATGACGCTAAAACTTCTTTAATATCAAGCGTTCGAAAAGGTGCTCGTATCCAACGTCTTCCGTTTGGTAATACTGTTGCAATTTTTCGCTTCACCATTAAACTTCACTTCTATTTCGTTCATCATTCACAATTTATTTCTATTAATTAATTATACCCTACCCCACTTTTATATATTAAGTTTGTGCGGATGTATGAAACACATGGAAGCGCTTGAGATGTACCAAACAATTTTCTGGATCGGTTTAAGTTTGTCTGTCCGTCTTGTGTGCTTGTACTCAACTTACAGGTCGCAATTTTTTACCCGTTTTGGGCCAAAAACGGCTGCTATTGAAAATGATTTGGACCGGGCCTCTTTTGCGACCGCTCTCCATATAAGATCTTATTTTAAAAGTCGTTATATGAATAATGATAGGATTGTATAGGGTATTGTTTGATGAACTTTGCTCTACTTTAGTGTTTTTACTTGTTTTTACATTAATTTTGTTGTTGTCATCATTTATAACTCATATCAGTAACTGAGTAGCTATCGCGACTATCAAGCCAGGGTTCGACGTTTCAATTCGCACATCGGGTACAGTTTACTTTCATCGCAGCTGTAATGAGTGCTCAGTCGATAAAGCCGTAACACCTATCGATTGGTCACACTTCCACTAGACTGCAGCCACCATCTCCCTATATTTTCTTTCTTCCTCTTTCCTCAATTCTTTCTGACCGTCACTGCTTTGTATATATATATATATATATATATATATATATATGGTTTCTATACCTTCGATTATTTCCTAATTTTTATTTCATAAATTATATGTTAGTTTTCTACTTTAACATAGATATTCTTATCTTGTCTTATCAAATTCATGGTAATGTAACACGAGAGAGCGCGGCTTTTCATTGTATTTACTATTCAGAGATTGATTGGTTTAAACTAATTCTATTCTTTATAAATGGAATGATAAAATTGGTTTTATTACCTTACTAGTGTATAGTGGTGAGCATAAAAAGATATTTTTTTCTATATAAATTTCAATTTAAGATTAACAACATTATTTAATTAATCGAAGTGATTGTGACATTGTGTTCATCAACGGAAAAAACATTCTTGTTAACAATCATTTTATAAATTAATTAATTGAATATGTGTGCAAAAGCAAATAGACCGGTGAGAGAGAGGGACACAGAGAGAGAGAGAGAGAGAGAGGGAGACACAGAGAGATAGAGAGAGACAGAGAGAAACAAAGAAATCAAGTCCATTATATGTAAGCAGAAAATCACATAAATGTCATTTGAATTAACATAAACTCACCTACAATACAATCCCTGCATATATAAAATTTATGTTATGGTCTCTAAAGTATCATTTCACTGTTCTGTAGCAACAACAAAAAGACGGGGGGAGAACAAAGCACAGATACAAATGTAATTGCGTATGCAAATTTACTGATGCCGCTGGAGAGATAGATATACCGCACATAATATGCGTGTAAATCTGTGTATGCATGTTTGGTTAAATACAGTTATGGTAAGGATCATTACCCCTGTTGCATAAAATCAGAGAAACATGGTTTGCCAAGCTTGTTTAACCAAAAATTTCCATCTCTCCTTTGGCTAAAATGACAACAATGCGAATAAAGTGCTAACTATCTGCTAATTAGAAATGCTCGTTCGTAAGAGTAATATATGAATATGTTTAGACATGCACATGCGTTCGTGTGTGTATATCACAAGGGAAAACAATTGTGAAAATTACTAATTAACTGGATATGTTCATGGCATATAGCGGATATATATACACATACTTAATTGAAAAAAGCAAAGCATCCAAGAATTTGGCGAATAAAAATAAAAAATTATTGTTTTTTAGATGATGCTCCTTAGTTAAGTTAATGAATATAATAATATACATGCAAATATTTGAAAATATACTTATTCTATATATGATATAATAAAAATCCAAATTGCTTTTCACTCTCTGCGAAAAGCTTAGAGAGAATGAAAAAAAAAACTGCTGAGTAACTGGTAACTGGTATTGGTCTATCCATCAATCGAAAAACAATACAAATTCAGATAAAGTGCTCATAATACAATAACAATTGCTAGATAATGCAAATCATATTAAGTTTATGCATAGAAACAAGCAAAAAAACAAACACTAGCAACTATTTACAAACGTATATGGAAAATAGTTATTATAGATAATCATTAAAAAGGAAATTGCATAACAATAGAACAATTGTAGCAACAAGAGCGCAACGGAGCAAGCAATAAATTTCCTCTTGCTAGACTCGAGGAAAAACACAAGCCGAACGCATACATTAATAAGTACATGCATGTTTTCTATATACATGTAAATATATGCTTATGCACATAATGTGGTTATTAAAATCATTGAATTTCTATGATGGATTGCCAAACACTTATGTATATACATTACATATATATATATATATATATACATAAGTTTGCAACAGTTTGAAGGACCAAACCGATAACAATAAGTAATTACATCCAAGTTTTATTGATAAAAGAGCAATTTATTCAACTATAAAATTAAATTCAATTATCTGAGATTTTTGTTCCCACTAGAAGTTTGATATTATTATTAAATCAAATGCTTGCAATCTAAAAGGTGACTCATCTAAGATCCCATAGCTAGCCTGAGAAAGCAAATATTTACTTAAAAATCCAGATTGCATTATTTAAACGCGTTCTTACGCAATGTGTGTGTTTGGGATAACAGAATCAAACGAATTTTCAACTCCAAAAAGGTTGAATACTTCTTTGGCTAATTCCTAAATAATGAATAAGAGCGAATTGTCTTTTTTTTTATACCTCCTACACCATTCCTAGTACGAGGGTATATTAAATTTTGCGAATGTATGCAACCCACAAGGGTAGAGATAGATCCTTCTTTTATTACATCGATCTCTTCAAACCATAATTTTAAGTTTGCCCAGTTTCTTGTGTTCAACCTATAGCCTGCAAATGTTTGAGATGTCTTGATGAAATTTCGTGCACTGACCTCTTTCGAGGTTCCGATCGCATAACCTTTTCTATCACTCGCCTTGTGACACCATATTTTGAAGAGTCTCTATATGAATAACTAACTCTAGGGTAATGTAGAGTAATTAATGGTGCACCGTGTCCCGTTTTAAGTTAAACAAGCAATAACATATAGTCAGGCAAAGCCGACCATTAAATGCCCTACACCACATTGTCTAAGACAATTCTTATTTTTATTACAGAAGAGAAAAATTACATGTTGTCTATATATAAAGGCATATTTTTTATGTACGTAGTTCTGGAGAAGCGGGCCCAAAACGCAACCTAATGTAGTACAAATTTAACCCGGATCGAAAACTAAGCGTAGATGGTCCAAATTTTGTGGAGTTCATTTTTGTATGAAATTACTATTTTCATCACCACATATTAAAGCTTAGACCATTCTGCTCTACAGAGGGTCAATTTTCGTGAAAATCCTTATTAGGGTAGGATCCAAAAAATAAGCCGAGATGGTCCGAATTTGGCACAGTAACTTTCAAAAGTGAAATTACTGTTATGATATAATTTTCATCGTGAAGCATTGAGAATTATACCTTTTTGTCGTATGAAGCACAATTTTCGCTACATGGGAGGGGTCTAAACTTTTCATACCAATTTAGAATGCCGAAATATTACTACTTAGGCACTTTTGACGACAAATTTTGAAAATTATAATTTTTGTACTTATAATGACTTTTCCGAATAAGGCGTTATATGGGAAGTGGTCGAAAAAGTGGACCGATCCAAACTATTTTCAAGAGCGTTCCTCCTCGGGCGAAAACACATCATTGTACCAAATTTCATCAAAATATCTCGAAAATTGCGACCTATAGCTTGAACAGAAATTTACATGGACAGACATCAGACGGACAGACGGAGAGACAGGCTTAGATCAATTCGGATAATGATACTGAATCGATCAGTATAATAAAAGATGGGTCCATCTTAAGCCCTTCTGCATGTTACATACGACCGCACTAAGCTAATATACCCTGTACCATAAGTGGTGTAGGGTATAAAAAGAATTTCTATTGTTTCTTTAGTTCTCACTTAATTGGTGTTATTTTGAAATTTAAAAAAAAAATTTAACTTCATTTACTTATAAGCATATTTTTTTGGCGTTATGTTAAGTGCTTGGCTGTATAATATGGATTAAGTATGTTATGTTCTCTTTTCTTTTTCTAACATTTCACAATTTCAAAGCAAAAAAAGTCATCTAACATTTTGCGGTAATACCAGGCCTTACTTATGCTTAGGCAGCACATTGCGTATTCATTCTAACAGGTGTTTTTGATAAAACGTATTTTTTATTTAAGCAGACATAGTGATAGATATGACAAAATTCCATATAAGTTGGCAGTAGTTTCATTTCTATTCCCTTTTCACGTCTTTTTTAGTTTTCCATATCTCATGGGAGTCTGAAAAATTTTACGAGGTATGATTCGATGGTGAAGCGTCTAATAAAGTACGAAAATTGTAACAGATTTTTAAAGAGTAATTAATTTTCATACTCGAACCACAGTCTAGAGCAATTTTAATCAAGTTTCACGAGCACAGAACACATATCAGTTATATGCAATTATTCTGTCATTTATTTATAACCTAAAGAGTAAGTAAATAGATCTTTAGTTTAACTTATTAAAGTAGCAATAACCAGCACTTACACACGTAGCAAAAGTTTCTTCTTTCGACCATTTCATCACTCGTTTCATTCAATCGTTTTGTTCAAAAGTATCCTAATCAGTCCAAAGCTTCTCCAACATTTCGACGATTTTTTTATAGAACGATTTACGAGGGCACTCTTAACAAGCTTAAGTTTCCGCATTACTTTCAAACTGGTAGTAGTCAATGAAGGCTGGGACCTTGTGGAGGACGGAATTATTCCAATCTCAATTCTCAATATCTTGATATTACAGCCGTCGGCGTGCGTGAGTTTGTTCTTTACTAAATGTTCACTCAGTAAGTGACAATCAAGTTCTTTGGACTAGTGTCCATATCCTCTGCTATCTCTCTAAGGTCTTCTTCTCCCTTACTTTAAGCTGGCGACCTTATTCACCCTCGCGACTTTCCTTCGCACTTTGGTAGAGGGCTCTTAAATTCTTTTACAGCACCCACAGTTATCCTCCTAATTGACAATTTCAGTTTTATAAGTGTTATCTTCGTTAGTGGCGCTTTAAATTGTAAAGTTTACGTTTTATGATCATAAATTATGCGTCTTCTGTCGTAGCTAGGGATTCTTTTTTCTATTTAGTCCGTATGCAGAACATATTTACTCCTACAACTAGCGATTGCGTTTTCGTAATATCTTGTAATTATTAATCTGCTATAAAGGACCTATACTCTCATAACCCGCGATTCTATTCTAACCACGAACAAGTACGTTCTTCTACGTTATCCTTGCATCCTTCCACACAAATTTGATTCTCTCATAATTATACTTTGCGCACTTATAGTTCGCCTTTACATGCGTAGCTCGTGTTTGCGCACGCTTGTATTTAATACTCAACAATAGTGCTCACAAGTCTAGCGCTTATACTCTTTTAGGTAGCTTCGAATAGCATTCGATTTATGCAAAAACAATTACATATGTAAGATGGAACTCTTCGCAACAAAATAATGAGCAGAACATACTGCGAAAGAAAAGAACTGTGAAATGTAAACATAAGTTACGAACAGAAAACAACCAAAACGCTACAATTCACAATATTACTGATTTGTATATATATGCATCCCCATCGCCACCACCATCCTTTGATAAGCTAAATCAATTTAAACTTAAGAAACGAACGCTAACTCGATAAAAAGACAGTTCTAGGAGATATCTTTTTGGTCAGCAATTCTTTTAAATTCGTTTGACAGTAAGTATCTTACTATTGTTTAAAAATAACAAAGCTTTCGTTTTTCACAAGATGTGGCGAATTGGAGTGGAGGCAGATTGCATACAAAAGGCAGAGTTAGCTTTGCCAGTAAAATATTTGAGCTTTTAGCCACGACTGAACGATCAAGCAAATAAACAACCTTATTCGGTTTTGCTATTCGCCCTGGTTAGGAATATATCTTTTGTACAGAACTTGTGCTCGAAGTGTCGAAGCGCGCAGTCAAGGGCTTAAGTTTTTAAAATGGGGCAAAAATACTACTACACTAAAGCTGATATCGGTACCGGTTACATCGCCTATATCCTGCCAAAATGAGTAAATAACCAAATTTTACCTAACCTTGACCGTATACAGCGAGGGGCTCAGGTGTTCATCGGCGACGATGGTGTGTCCAGAACTGCCGATACTCTTGAACATCGGTTTAATGTGCGCTTATGTTCAGGAAAAGTGTTCTACGACGATAAAAGCGATATGTCTACGCGTTCTCATTCATTCGTCCTGAAGTTACGTTACGTACATACAGCACAGCACACCACCCCGATTCGTCGTTTCCTAGCCGTGCGGACCGCCTTTGAAACAACCTACCAGCAGTGATGTTTCCTGCCATACCTGAAGTCCCCATTTTCAAGCCTAAAGTTCACAAACACTACTCCCTTTCTTCATTCCCCCCTTCATATAATATTAAAGAAAAAAGATATATGCTTAATGGAATCTCAGAGGCATATTGCATTTCGTAAATCCAACAAGAATCCCTTTGTAAGATACAATAAAAATAAAGTCATTTCAAGATAACAGTCAACTTGCTAGTCACAAATTTGTATAAAATTATAGATCTTTTCTTTGAGAGGAAACAGAGGCATGAACTTATGTTAAACCTATACAAATATTGAATAAGAATAGGCTATCATTGATTCGATATGAACTCGAATTGCGATGAATTGGTGTATGGTCGTGCCTAGTAGATAACAACGGGTTCTAATAATGTTTATTCTTATTTGGTGATCGAGGACTCTGTTAGAGGCGATTCTAATAGCTCACGGCTCTTTTCTATTTTCAGAATAAAATTGGAAATTTATGTGATGTATGTCTTGTACTTTACGTGTCCTTCTTGCTCAGGCGTGTGGGCACGTGCTTCGACCGATTTGAATGATTTTCAAATGCATCTGCAAGTGTTTAGGGGATATCTTCATTTTAGCGAAACGGCGAATGTTGACCAGTGATACTACATAGTTGGGCAGACAGGCAGATGGAACAATGGATAGGCATACAGACGGACATACTTAGATGCATTCCGCATTTGAAACTGACAAGGGATTTACATAGTTCATGCAATTTTTGAAACGTACTTCAAAGCTTCATAGGTGTGTTATGAAAGTAATGAACAAAAAAATTACATTTTGAGACACTATAATATTGGGTAGGCGGGATATATTTTTCCTGTCTTTGTGCAGGCACTACAGCAACGCCCACAGAATAGAAGGTCAAAGTTTTGTACATTTATCTGTTGATGAGCAATGACCAAAAGCCCATTTTTATATTCCTTTTGACAAATAGAGGTGTTCTCGCTTTACGTTGTATTGTAGGCGTGCCCTTTGATCGATTTGGCCTATTTACAATGTTATCCTGCGTGCGGAAAGTTCCTATGTGGCATCCAAGTTTAAAGTCGATAACTTCATTTTTCCGGAGAATGTTTACAAACGAAATTGCACACACGGACATGCTTAAATCAATTTGATGAGGACAAAGAATGTATATACTCTGTGGGGTCCTTGAAGCTTCCTTCTAGGAGTTGCAAACGTTTTAGTAAAGTAAATATACCCGTCATTCTTCGGTACTAGGTACAATAAAATTTATAATTACCAGAGTCTTTAAAAGGAATACAAACACTGCTCACTTCAAGGGAACATTTAGTGATAAATAAACGACGGCTTCAAAAAATTCTAGCTAATTATGTTTCAAAGGCAACGAAAGATTCTGGTCATTCAACCTAAATATAATCTCACCGTTCTCTTCTTCTCACTGTAAACTCTCACTGTTCAATGACTCCCCCTGTTCATTGACTTTCTTTAAGGCTTAGAATTTGAATTTCATGTTTTTTTTTTTAAATGCTAAATAGATGGAAATTTAAATACGTATAATTCCCTTTTCTTTTTTATGCTTGCTCCGTAAATGAAATGCAAACATTGTAGATTTTTATATGATGATTGGGTACTGTCGTCGTCAGTCGAACGCATATTTATGCTGGAAAGTAGGAGTTTCGTTTTAATTTTATGTTCTCGTCAAAAAAGGAAAGAGAAATGAAGTTTAATGATATTCTGCAAGAATATGAAAATTGAATTTCATGTCAATTGAATTCTTCGGAAAAACTTTTTTTTTGCACTTACAAACACAAACGAGCGAAAAGATTGCATTTGTCTGAATTCATTAACAACACCTTTGTGTATAGGGGAAGAAATAACTTCAAATATAATTTCCCGCTATATTGTAAAAGTGGAAAGAAGGAGGCGAACGGACGCGCAATAACCATAAAAATAGTAGAGCGGGATAGATGAAGAAGAATAATCAGATTTGGTTTCGTTTATTTCGCTCCCAACAATAGCGATAGTAAAGAAAACTAGGTTAAATAAATACCAAAAAAAAAAAAAATAAAAAAATAAAAACAAGAAGAAAAATCCAAGTGTTATAAGAATATCAACACATAAATTTTAGGGAAAGCAGAGACAGTAATGCTTGAATATACGCGAGCATGTATGTATTTTGTGCAGAATAAGCAATCTGATTATCTTTTGACACATTATTATTCAAAGCCACTATATGTGGTAGTTGCAGAACTACTACTAGTAGCACCAACGGCGGGTTTTTACACGCCATTGTACAAAATTTTACAACGATCTTAGGTAATTAAAAGTAAAAAACCCTTGCTGTTAGAGGACAAAAAGAAGACAAACTTGAACAACCCAACTTTTTTAAAAAGGAAAAACTGTTGTAAAACAATTTTCTACCGTCTTGCAGAGGGGATTATATCAATCAGTATCTAAGATTAACACGAGACTGGCCGTTTTATTCATTTACGGTTCAATCGTCTTTATTATTACGAAAATCACATATTTTCTAAACTGAGTGTGCTTGGAAACTAGCCGGCGTTTTAAGAAACGAAATTTTAGAAATAGTATCAAACACAGATTCATGATGCCTGCCGACGCCATACAGTAAACTAGTCTCATGTAGCTGGCAATTGGCGAAAAGATTACCAGAACAGTTCGCGGAAAAACGGATTAACCCGGAAATGTCACAATGAAAGTATGCAAAAGGATATTATAGCAGAGTATTTACGAAAAGCAAAGTCGACTCAAAAGAGGTGAATTTTAATATTCAAACGGACAAGGCCAGGAAAAGCTTTCAAATGTGGTAAATATAAGTCTTTATAATTAATTCATTTCTGAATAGACCTAAGAATTGTAAGTGTATTCCTTACCCGCCATGTTGGATATACGATCTTAATCTCTAAAAGATTCGGTTAGGAATGTAAACTCGCCAATCATTCTCTTCATCACAATGTCGGGCTTTGGCGATCGCGTCTTCTCCAATGTTAAGATAAAAACCTCAAACTGTTCATTTAATTATGGCGTGAGATCTCTTTTATGAATAGTGCCACGGTATTTGTCTAAAGCTTTGAAGGAATTTCATTTCATTGATAAACTGTTGATGAAGAATTGGTCTTTTTTGAACGTTCTTTATAGTTTATATAAGAAGATAACAGTTTTAACGCCTTCCTAAAAGGTAAAAGTCTATATGATAAGTTACTACTTATGCCTGTAATAGCGAGAAATTCATGTTAGCTGTACTGTGTATATATATGGGGCAGATCTGCCAAGAGTTGTCTAATCGTCCTCTTATCGGTAGCATTATTAGAGTCCCAAGAATTGAGATATAAAAGTGGAAATTACTTTATGTATACAGAATAATGTCGCTGCATACTTTTTCAAATTAAAACTTCATGATGTTTATACGCACGCACGAGCTGTATGTTCTTAAGTGCTTAAGTGTCGTTAAAAGATTTAACCGACGTTTGCAAGTACTCTGGTGAGAGTAGTCTCCGGTTTTTAGAAATTCTGCCATTTGTCACTTTTACATACAGACAGATAGACAATCGACCATGGAGAAACTTATGTCGCTATTCAGGTATTTATATATATGTTTCCATGTCATACAAATACTGAATAGTTTAATAACTGTAAAGCCATAATCAAAATGTTATGAGCAGAAAAATTCATTCATCAAGCCAGTAAAAAGATATTGAATCCTGAACCTGATCTGATACAGATAATTACTAGAATCCCTTAAAAGCACAGCGTTTCTATATCCAATATCGCTTTCTTATTTCATCACATTAGTCACTTGCATTTATATTATCGATTATCATTAAAGAAAGGTCCGCGCGTGCTGAGCATTAAGAAAAAATAAAAATCGAATTGTAATAATTACTCAAAAACTTGACAAGAGATGTGTCTATGAAAAATTTTAAGTCAGTACGTTTTTCGGAGACAGCCTCGAATCTTGTCCTACTGTACTATACCTCCCTATTCACAAGCAAAGAAAGCAACACCCCACACCTCTAGTGGTACAGGGTATATAAACTTAGTGCGGTCGAGTGTAACAGGCAGAAGCGCTTAAGATAGACCCATCTATCTAAGCTTTAATACATGGTGACGATTATTGATCCATAATAGTAATTTTATACAAAAATGAACTCTACAAAACTTGGGCCTATTTTTGGATCCTGCCCTATGTAAGGGTTAAATTTGTGCTACGTTAGGTTGCCTTTTGTGCTCGCTTCCCCATAAAAACGGACATGAAAAATATGCCTTTCTATAGAAGCAAGAAATAATTTTTGTGTTCCATAATAGAAATAAGATTTGCGTTAGAGAATGTGGTGCAGGGTATTTATTGGTCGGCCTTGCCCGACTATAATGTTCTTACTTGTTTTTCATAACTCTCTGTCTTAGCATCATTTTACTTTACGGGCATTTCCTTATTAAAAAAAAAAAGACGAAAACCTTTTACTGCACGGTTTCCCAAGTTCTCGCGTTCAGAAAAATCAAAAAATTGTTAGGTTCAACACTTCTAACCAAAAATCAAGCGAGCGAGTCGCTCACAGAACTGCTTGCGTTGTTTTGAAGAAGTGATGGACACGATCTGTTTGTAAATGCTCAGTACTAAAATAAAAAAATTCATTGCAGTATTTAAATAAAAGCTTGAGATGGATCCAAAATTCATCTCAGAAGCAGTTCGGCTTTCTTGCTTGTTTTAAATTATGACCAAAGAGATGTATGTGAATGAATTCCCTTCAACCAAAACGAGTATATTTTTTTAATTTGCTTTCAAATATCATTTCACATCACCTAACATTTCAATGGATTCATTATTTCATACTACACTTTATGATGTTTCAATTTTTTCTTTTATTCTTCTGCTTCTTTTTTAAATTTTTTTTTTTTTTTTTGTGTGTTCTTCGCTAAATTACAATTGCAAACTTTATTTTTGCATAAAAATCCAGTTCTTTTCGCATGAAAAAAGTTTTTCTTTTTTTTCTTCTGAGGAAAAAAAAAAGCGAAGAAACATAAATAAATACAAAAAAAATCAGACACAGAGAACAGAACAGGCAAACTGTGGCAAACAAGGCTAAAGAAAATAAATGCAAACGTACATGCATATGTATGTATACATGGCGATGTATTTACGTTTGTATGAGTGTACACATGTTTCCTTTGACTATGTGTATCGTTCAGTTGCTTTCACTAACTTTAAGCGTGTTTTGCCAGCAGGTATTACTAGCTGCCGCTGTTAAGCCAAATCTGCAAAGCTACGTTATCCTCACAATAGTATACCTGTACATAAATGTTTATATAATCTATCTGTAAGTATGTATTTATGTACGCATGCACGTAGGTACGGCTGTCTCTAGTTTATATATTTATTTCTGTACATATATAAACAAATGCATGTACAATACATAGTTATTTATGGTTCTTCATAATGTGCACTCAAGGAATATTTCACGTAAAAATTTCTTCTTTTTTGCCCCCAAACGTATACGATTCGCATTTATGCAAACTCACATATATCTTTCCATATATGTAAATAATATGTATACACTGTAGACATATTATACATATTCCTTTTTTTATTTTTTGCTTTTTATAAAATTTGCATATATTTATGCATTCTAAGGTGGATAAGGTGGTTGTGTTTCTCTTCGAAAGGGAAGTAAAAAATGACAGAAATTTAGTAAAACGCAAGAAGAGAAATTTGGTTTAAATAAGAAGCTAACGTGTAATATTTTTATTTTTGCATTAATAACTACTGTTGTCGATGCAATTACATATCTTAGACGATAAAATATGCACAATTTTTTGGTGCTACATTAATGATATTATTTCAGAAACGTTTTTCAAAAATTTTTTATATATCTTAGCCTGAGAAACGATAGACGTTTGCTTCTCGTCGGTTTAGAAATGAAGTGTACGATTATAATGTTTTCATATTCATTTCATACGAGCTCGCGCACATATCGAAAAAAACATAAAATAAAATTCACGTCTATATGCTTCATTAATTGTGAGATGTGATGGATTAAAAGGCATGCGTACCACTTTTTCGATATGTGTACGAAATATGATTTTGTTTCTTATAATAGGCGTTTATGTTACAGATAAAGCAACTTTCAATTAAAAAAAAAAGTAAATAAATAAATAAGTGGAAATGCTAGTGGGACGGTGCTCACTATAAAATACCCTGCAACACTTCGTTTAGTAAACTAATTCATATAACAACTTTTCGGAATTAGGCTCCATAACGGAAGCTATCGAAAAGTGATCCGATCCGAACCATTTCCAAAATAAGAGAGACAGGTGTACAGAACGACAGACAACCTTTGATCGATTCTTTAGAGTGATTTAGAGGGCGATTCTGCATCGATCATCGATTGGTATAATCAAAGGTGGGTTTGTTTCAAATCCTTCCGAGCGTTGGGAACATCCGCTCAGCTTAATTTACTCTTGTATCACAAATGGTGTGGAGTATAAAAATTAATGGCAAGCGGTTCTTTATTTTCTAAGACTAAAGAGCTAAGAATTGAATTGAAAAGCCCTTCGTAGTCATTGTCCCATTATAGACCTACTTTTCTGCAAGTATTTTAACACTCTTTGCATAAACTACCCAACCACGGCATTACTTTTTCCACGATTGTAGCCTTATGTACTTCTTCACCCAATAAAGCTAACAGCTTACATTTCAGTTTCTATCTAGATATATTATAGACTTATTTCTTCTGGGTTAAAAGATAAATTGAAATAAATTATTTAACTTTGTTATCAGTTTAATTAATACAAACTAAAGGCCACCATTTATATTTTCTATCTTGGCAGCATTAAGTGTTGGCAGGTGATATTTGAGGTTGTGGTGATTGGAACTTGTAATATTTTTGACCATAAGCTTTCTTAGAAAATTTTCTCCTTTGAGCGCAATTTGCGTTGTTTACAGCGACTTGAACTAACTCGTGGAACTTTACGTGCTGAAATTTTTTATTACTCAACGTGAATTATGAAGACAAAGACGCCAGGATCACCTTATTTGCAATTTTGACAATCTAGCCGCAATGAAACGCTGTTATAACTAGTAAAACCGTATTTAACTTTTGTGAATGAACGGGTATGCAGATTAAGTTTTTCAAAAGAAGGCTCTATAAAATGTATAAAAATTATGATTGCGGCATAACATCTTCTAAAGGGGACAAATGACAAATTTTAGAGAGAATAGTTTTATAAGTGTAAAGACAATCACCCGTCAGTGTGAAATTCAAAATGAAATGTCAGGCGAATGGTAATGAATAGAATAATATTTGATGCGTCCATCACCCATAAGGTAAACGTAAATTATTGAGGTACACTTGCGCATACAAACATAACTCATATGGATGATTGAATGCTAGTAAATATTTCTTTAATGAAATTAAAGACCAGCCAATGATCGAGTTCGAAAGCAAACTATCTGCGTGTGTATGTCTACTTATTTTTGTAACGATTGCATATATGCACATGCAATGTATTTCTCTCCAACGATTCAAGTTCGTATGACATACGCTAACAAAAATAGGAAAAGGGGTTCTTCCGACCGATTCTTCGATTTGTTAATAAGTTTTTCCTTAACAAGTAAAACTAACGAACATATTGAACGCATTTACATCCTGCATTATTTCAGTCAATCAGAAGCCGTGATATCAATTTCATAAGGTGTTTACTGCACGAATACAGTGCAAAGTATATGTTCAACGGCATATAAACACGTATAACCAGGTCATAGTTTGACATTTGCGTACATGATGCGCGTTGCATACACGTTCATTGCGTGCATCGCTTCAAATCGCTTCAAACTCTCCCTCGCTTAAACCGATTACCATCGAGTGCTTTCCTTATTCTTGGCGACATATGAAGTGAATACCGTGCTTGTAAAATGACGTTAATTGGTTTTTTGTAGAAAAATTATAAAATAAATATCACTTAGGACTTTTTTTGCTAGAAATCTGCACCGGTTTTGCGAATAGATTTTTTACTTGTGATACACGGTATATTAAGTGTGTGTGGACGTACGTTACGCTCACAAGGACTTGAGAGAGACCCACTTTTAGTATACCGATCGATTCAGAATCATTTTCTAAATCGATCTAAGCGTGTTTGTCCCTCTCATGTCTGCCCATGTATTTTTGTGTTTCACCTACAGATCGCAATTTGTTAAATTTCGGAATATTGATGAAACTTGGTACTCTGGCGAGTTTTAGACCAAGGATGAACGCTATGAAAAGTGGTTCGGATTGGATCACTATTTCGATTAATTCCCATATAACGATTTATTAATATAATGCAAATGCATCACAGAATTTCGCGACGAAAAGTGTGTACTGGTAGTATTTTGTCATTCTAAATTGGCGTGAAAACGTCGGATTTGATGAGGCAATTTTTTGAACCCCTTGGCATATAACCATTCCTGCGGAAACTGAATCTACATATACTAAAAAACCTACATTTTCAATGCTTCCTAACGGTAATAATTTGCCATAAAAATTAACCTTACTGAGTTTGGGCCGGGTAAGTCTATTTTTTAGATCTCAACCCTTATAAGGATTCTGATGAAAAATAAACCTTTATATGCCAAAAAGATCTAATTTTTAATATTTAATGATGAAAATCAATGTGCTGAGTTAATTAGCCACAGGAATTTTGAATAGAATAGGTCTGTTTTTTAAATCGCACTGTATATAGAGACTTCAATGAAAGCAGGCCCTCCTATGACGGTAAAGTTTAATTTGTGGTTTGTTATGACGGCAGCATAATTTGTATATGCCAAAAATGCTACAAATAGGACGTAATTGTTAATGAGATATATGAAGAAAATTAGACAATCAATCTTGGAATGTCGAACCGGATGGCACATGGATCTAAGCTCAAGCAACTTGTTTATTTTTATTAGTATTATTACATGCATGTATTCTGATTATTTATCTGATTATTCTGCATGTATTCTGATTATTATATATATTAATCAAAATATTTTCGATTATTTTCCATCTTTCTGGCAACACGGCGATAGCGTGTCGAAAGAATGATATTGGTTTGGTAGTGATCGACCCATTTTCACACTTCTTCCACATTTCAAAAGCGCGTGTCAATCAAGCTGTCATGTCGGGTAAGTACGCTGGGTGCGCCAGACCTTCCCATTCGGATTGCAACTGTGTATCTCTGGCAGTTCTTGCGACGTGTGGCCGAGCATTGTCACGCAAGACGACGACTTTGCGTTTCTTGACCGCTGTTGCTAGTCTTTTTTGCAACAGTACATCGTTCAATTTATTCAATTGACGTTGTAGACATCTGCAGTAATAGTTTCATTCGGTTTTAGCAGCGCGCAATACATTACACTTTGCTGATCCCACCATATGCACAGCAAAGCTTTATGTCCATAAATATTCCGCTTTATAATACGCCACGGTCTTCTTTTGCCTAGCAAACAATGAAATCGTTTCGAAATTGCTTCAATTAATTCGCTTGGTAGTTTATTTTCTATCGTTTGGGACCTTTCCCAACGCATGTAAAGTTCTAGAAACCGTAGATGCCTCAACCGCTAAGGTGTTCGAAAGTTCTTTGAGAATTTGAGCTGGGTTTTTGTAGAATAAGTCTTGCAATTCATTGTCTTCGAACTTTTTTAGTCCCATTGACATCAAAACGACCATTTCTTCCAGTTCGATTTCATAGAACATACAAATCAAACCTAAATCTGAATTTAGAGTATGGAAATAATAGAACTGAGGGAAATAATAAATTTAAAACCAATAAATACCTTACAGTGGGATGCGGCCCATCATTAAATTTACACTCGAAACCATTCCGCTTAATATAATTATTCGTATCAAAAATTTTTAAAACAACGATTTATGTGGGAAGTGTTCCGATCAAAACCGTTGTCAATAGAGGTAAACAATCTTAGAAAGAAGAAGGAAAGGTGGGTCTACTTCAAATCCTTCCCGCGCACCACAAATGGTGCAGGCTAAAAAACCCAATCCACTTAATTGAAATTGCTGCACAGCAGCACCTATCATCAGCTATGATAAAGCTATGAAGCTCGTTAACAAACAAAGCGTAATCCAAATATGAATTGAGTGAATGAAATAGGTATACTGCATATGAATCTTGGTATTTGAAAAGTTCAATATTTTGTGGAGGCTCAACATTTTACCTACATTGCTTATCTACTCTTGCACTTCAGATTTTTTGATGTACCTGCAATTAAGTTCTTCACGACCTTAATCAGTTACAATTCCACCTTAATCAGTTACAATTTCAATTATTTTACTCTTATCAGCTCTCCTATCCACCCTCAGCGATAGTATGTAGATGCAATAAATACAAATGCTGAGCAAGTGCGATCTACCATCTCTCTGTCGTAGATTTTACGGTATTGTCACTCCATTATGAAAACATTTAAGCGAATTGCTATCAAAATATCAAATCAAATATTCATAGACTCTGAGTTGTGTAATATTTTAACAAATACACGCATATGTATATATATGTAAGTAAATTAATGCATACGATGATTCTTCTTCTCATTATTGTGTCAATTTCCGAGTGTCACATATATATATATATATATATATATATATATATATATATATATATAAATGTATGTGGTGAGTATATATACAAACTTATACAAATATGTAATGTATATGTTTGTTGCTGCATGGGTATGTGCGTCAAGAGCCATTTTCTCGCGTCTCATGTTAGGCCAGAAATGATATGCGACAAACGGTAACAATAGAGAAATACATATATATTTACACATGTGCGAATATGTGCGTATGTGTATCTTAACTTATATATACCCGGGATTATAATCGTAATTGTATTGGTTGCATAAATAATCATAACACAAATGTGTGATAATAATACATGTGCGGTAATTTTGTATCTTGTCATAAATATTCCTACCATAAATGTATTCGTATTTCATATATGCATACACAGATATACCTGATTTTATGTCATATTATCATCTGTGATATGTTATTGGCTGGTGTCGGTGATAGTGTTAAAACTCAAGAGTCAATTTAATCCATAAAACAAATGAGGTCATGCAAAATTATTAAAATGGATTTAATGGTGAATTAAACACGCATACCCACCCACCCATCTGCAAATACAAATACAGCTATACGCACACACAACAATATACACCAACATTTATAGGAATAAAATCCCAAACGATGTGTGAGTAATATTTTCACACGGCAGACACAAATTGGCTTTATTATCTTTATGCATAAGTCAGAGTTGCCTCCGTATGTTGCACATAAAAAAATTAACTCCTAATTATTAATTCTGCACAAAATTCATATACAGTCACGTTTTTTTCTCACACACATGCACAGCTATAAACTACAGCCTCCGTTAACGTATATTCATGAGGTATTGCAAGAGTAGGAGAGAGAGAGAGAGAGAGAAAGAGAAGTGAAAAGTTGTCTCTTGTGTTATTTCATCTCTCCAACTTTAAAAGTTTTCCTTCTATTTTTCTCTTACTTTAATTTTTGAAAAACTAAAAATTAATAATTTTCACACGTCCCTTGGTTTTAATAAAAAAAAAAAAAAATCAAACCAATAAAGAAAAGAAGACAATACACGCTTTTACCGCTTACTTTTAAACCCTACCATGTTCTAATGAATGTACGGTCTCTTGTTGTTTCATTTTTTGTCTTCACTGCAATAGAAAATCGTTGCTATGTACGGCAAACAAGCAAAGTATACACAATTTTGGTATTACAAATGGATATTTCATTATCAATATCATCGTGATGGTCATCATTAGTGTCATGGCTGTCATCATTATCATCGTTGCCACAATTTTCAACTATTGTGTGTACGGTTAAAAAGTCATTATAATCGAGGAACATTTGCTATTGTTGTTGCAATGACACCTGGGTTATGTGGTACATATAGCGTTTAGAAACTTTAATAGCATCTAGGCTGGCCTAACATGTGTTTGATTGAAGTTTCTTCTCTACGTGTTTATATACTTCAAGAATTTGCTCAAGTCACGTATCGTTTGGCAGGTCAAGAGGGATGACAAGATCATTTAGTTAGTGCTAATAGCATGTAAGCTATTTATTTTGGCGAACTAAGGAAAACTAACATAACGCATTTTCGGTATTCAATTGGAGTAAATTCAAGTTGCACAATTTTCCTTCATAGTGTCATAATCATTATACTCTACACAACTTGTGGTAGAGGGTATATTAAGTTAGTGAGGTCGTATGTAACAGGCAGAAGGGCTTAAGATGGACCCATCTTTTATTATACTGATCGATTCAGTATCATTATCCGAATTGATCTAAGCCTGTCTCTCCGTCTGTCCATGTAAATTTGTGTCCAAGCTGTAAGTCGTAATTTTTGAGATATTTTGGTGAACTTTGGTACAATGATGTGTTTCCACCCGGGGAGGAAAGGTCTTGAAAATAGTTTGGATCGGTCCACTTTTTCGACCACTTCCCATATAACGCCTTATTCGGAAAAGTCATTATAAGTACAAAAATTATAATTTTCAAAATTTGTCGTCAAAAGTGCCTAAGTAGTAATATTTCGGCATTCTAAATTGGTATGAAAGATGAATGCTTCACGATGAAAATTATATCATAACAGTCATTTCACTTTTAAAAGTTACTGTGCCAAATTCGGACCATCTCGAATTATTTTTTGGATCCTACCCTAATAAGGGTTTTCACGAAAATTGACCCTTTGTAGAGCAGAATGGTCTAAGCTTTAATATGTGGTGATGAAAATTGACCCAAATACTAATTTCATACAAAAATGAACTCTCCAAAATTTGGACTATCTACGCTTAGTTTTCGATCCGGGTTAAATCTGTACTACATTAGGTTCCATTTTGGGCCCGCTTCTCCAGAACTAAACAAGATATAAATTTTCTGTTCTATAATAAAAATAAGAATTGCCTTAGACAATGTGATATAGGGTCGGCCTCGCCTGACTCTATACTTGTATTGAGATATTTTTTTGTAAGGAAAAAGAGAGAAAATATTTAACCGTTACTTAATATTTTCTCTAATTTTTTGACATCAAAAGAGAAGTTTGTTTGTAAACTAAAAGATCCAGTTTTTAATATCTTCTAAAGGTCCAATGGACTTCAAGTAAATATTCACGGGTTTAAATATCATTGCGGTAGAGCACATTTAGTCGTAGCTGTAGTAAGTGTTCGGTCCGTAAAGACATAACACTTAGCGATCGGGCACATAGCCATTAGGCCCAAGTTACTCCCCGATTCTTTCTTTTTCCACGCTTCCTTCTAACCGTCACCGTATTACACGTACAGCAGATATCCGCTGAATGGTCGATCGTATAAAAAAAAAGTGTCTTGATAAAATTAGTTATATTCAGAAGTACTACCAGCCGGTAAATACAGTTGGTGCTTTAACGTATTCGAGATCAATATGTTATGTTTGCTGAACTAGTTTGGAAATGTATGACCAAAAGTTTTCATGCTGAAAAGTCTCTTTCTCATTCGCGTGGACACGTTATAGATGCTCTGCCTCATATGATCGGGATAATTGCATCAATTATTGGCGGTGATAGCTTCAGGCGCGTAGCTCATAACACAGGTTAATTATTGTCAATGGCTTGACCATATATAGTTGTCACAGTATTATTCAATACCTGTGGCCTTGAAACTTCTTTAAAATAGTGCGTAGTGTACACCTAATAATTTTTAAATAAGGCACAAAGCATGGACTAACATAACGTGTAAATAGACATTGAAAGAATGCAATCGAGGATTTATTTGATACCATTTGCATTTCTACAAACATCTTGTGATACTAAAGCTTTGAGAAATTATCTAATATTGTTTTTTGGATACTTCGCATCAACTCTCTATTCTCGTAGTAGTCACGCATTTTTTTTGTATTAACTATTTTTGTGTATTAACTATTTGAAGTCTTTGCTATGTTGTTGTTGCAAATACACGCAGACCGTACGTTATTCTCAGTAGCTTTGCACATCCATATCTCTCTAGTTTTTATCTTATGAATTATTACATGCAAAGCAAACTTCAAATTACCGTTATATTGCTTCCCATTTGAATCCATTTTTGTTAAGAACTTTTCGCACAAAACTTGTAAGTCTCCTTATAGGAGCGGCAAAACAAAAAAAAAAGGACAGGAGCTACCATAACATAGCAACAGTAATTCTAATCTGTTTATCTACAAGATAAGCACTGACAAAGTAACTTTACCATAAAATCAAAACTTTCCGGCCGGCGTTGTGCTATGCAAACGTACATATGAGAAGAGAAGTCTATGGAGTGAAAAGAACCTTAGGACGAATTTTAGATACCCGTCTCGTAAAATAAAAAAAAGCAAAAAGAAGAAGTAAAAGTTCATTTATATGAACGCGAGCCTAAGAACTGCATCCGAAGATCGACAGTTATTGAAGAACGCATTATGAAATTTGATATTTTTGTACTCGAGTTTACCTGCGCTTTTCAACTATTATGCAGAATTTGCATTCCTTGAATGGCCTCAGTCTTTGGACCTAGCATATAAAAGTAAATCACCAGCGCAAGGTTTTAATTTCTTATCTCTAACTTGGTTTTCATCAGTTTTGTGACTAGACCAATACTTTCTGCAAGGACATATGCTTTGATTTTACAAGAGTTTGCGGTAATTTGTATGCTTGCAGACGTCGGGGTTAAGTATAAAAAACTTTTTGGATTACCACAGAAACACCCACTCTTTGAAGCCCATCATGTAGCTATACCAGTAGAATACCTTTTAGAGTATTGTTGATGTTTTCATAGTAGGTATATAAATATGTTTAAGGATGTTGTAGAAAATGAATTATTTCATATGATGGTGTCGGCATTTTTAAAAAATATTTTTTTTCGGTTTTTTGTTTTTACAAAACAAGCCATGGCAAGCACCTAAGAAATACATTATTATGGCTATGAAAGCATCGTCGTCGTCGTCATCATCATCACCATCGCTATCGCCATCAGCAGGAAAGCCAGTACCAGCATTTGTTCGGAAAGCATTATTTGAAAGTTTGGGTCTTACTCAACAGCAGCAGCAACAACAAGGGCATCATGAGCATATGGAGTTGAGCCAAATCGAGTTGATCTATCGTGCTGAGGGTAATGCAAATTTGGTGCTTGCGTTGCCGCAATTTAAAAAAGTTTTACGTTTGCCAAAAATGCAACAAAATCAACAGCAACAACAACAACCTTATCAAGAGAGTAAGCATCAAGAGCGACAACAACAGCAACAGCAACCGGAATTGGCTTCAACTACCGGCCATCATTTAAACCAAAAAGGTTAGTATTCATACACATACCCGCGCACTATAGACTTGCGGAAGCAAACAAACAACCATCAGACACAATATAAATACATGCAAACATACAACTTTGGTTTCAACTCCAGCAGTCCTAGTGTTTCGAGTGCACGAAATATCTCATTCCCTGGTTGTTGTGGAGAAAGAGGTGTTCGTTTTTTTTTTCTTTTCCTTTTTGTTGCCTGGTATATGGTTTTCGTTATTGTCTCTACTGTTGTTACATTATTAAGGTTACGCCTCGGAAATTCATTTCATCTACAATATAGTTTGGGACTATTTACGTTTTGCTGCTGTCCTAACTTCAAATTATTATCCAAGGAATGTGTTTATTTCATTCATTTTATATAAATTTTAGTAGGCTTGTGTTTCATGTGTTTGAAAGTGCGTTTGTCATTTTGCAAGTGTCCACAACCATATGTTTATATGACTTACAATTTACATGTTATGTACATTTTACATATTACACCTAGAGAAAAACAGAAGGTTTCCCAATATTTACCGTAAAAAACCGAACACGTTGTTAAATTGCTATTCAAATATACCCGGTGTGGCGGCAGATCTGTATTTAAATTAGGTAAATAAGTCGTCAAGTATTCGTAAGGAAATAAATAGCTTGCATAAGTCAAGGTTATCAAGACTTCTGCGCCTGCCTAGTACGATCGAAATATTGGTTGCCTGTTTAGACAACGTCATCATATCGAGATTCCAGTACATATATAGGCGGCTAATACAACTAGCTATCCCTGCTATGTGGTGTAGATGCTTTCCGCTAGTACTGGGCACATCTCCACACAGATACAGGACACACGATCGCATCCTAAAAAAGTACGTAGCGATAATGAAATATGTAAAACAGAAATCTAAATCATAGACTGTAATCGACTCGTCCCTTACCTTGAAGATTCAGGAATTTAAACTTTTCTTTATTTTTTTTCACAGTAGATAAGAAAAAGTGCTATACCTCAATGATAAATGGATCGAGTTGATACACTAGTGACAAATGTGAGAAAGTCTAGAAGCATGAAGACTCGTTATGTGTACTTTCTTTATAAGTTAGACATAAGATTTATTTTGAAGAAATAATGAGAATTGAGGTCGGAACAGACATTTGTTCAAAATGGCAACAAATTTTTAGATATCTGGCAAGGAATTTGTATGGGAGCATATCTGACAATATGTTTACTGATTATTACCCAAAGACTAAGATGAAAGATGTTGTAAACATTGTAAGGACTAAACCAGATTGCCGGAGTTCGTTCTCCGGCGACACAGGGATTTTTACAGAAAAATTTATTTATCTTGCCTGACCATTCACTTTCCACCGAACCTATCCTAATTGGGAAACCAATAATATCCTTAATCAAGTAGTACATTAGCATTCACTTTATTAACTATCTCATATCCACAAGATTATAAGACCTAACACTTAGCTATCCTTTTAGAGTTCTTTATGACTTATTTCAACATTCGCATATTGTTGAATTAATTCATTACTATTTCGTTTAGAGAGCGACTTTTCACTCTCCCATTCTCTTCGGTGGCCTTTGCCTTTCGGATACTCGACCAAAAATTACAAGCGCATGAAATAGTTCCGTAGAGCGTTGTTATCACTCTCACTAACTATGATAAACTTCTCCGTTGATCTGTACAGTTCGAAATCGAATTCTTAGTTCGAATCCGGGTTTCTTATTCAGTCAGTCCGATTTGTCAGCTGGTGCGTTCTCTTACTTATTGGCAGCTCTATTCCGATCCTAAAATACCTTAATCTATCCTAAGATGCCTAAGATACTTAACGAGTACATGTGTGGCATAAATGAGGTACGATTTTGGTTCTCGCAGGGTTTAAAAAAAGTGCCACGTTTAAAAAAATGCTTACACAGATATGATACAAACACACAGATGGACAGACAAGGCTAAATTAGATCTAAATATTATTTGCAATCAGTTAGTTTAATAAAGGACCTATTTTCTGAGTGTAACATACATCTGCATAAACTTAGTATATCCTGCACCACAATTGGTGTGGAGTATAATGCTATTAAATTCGTGAGCAGACCTTATTTTCAACGTGAAGTTAATTCGTTTTTTAGCCAGATAAAAAACTCTAAAATATATCCTGCTTGCTCTCAGTCGCTCTCTCTTGTAAAGCCAGCTATTTCTTCATTGCGCCAGAAAACCTCAAAAAATACGCGCTTTAGCTTTTGTCGACACTAGGAAAATTTTTTGGAACGTTTTGCTGATAAACGACGACACATTTTAATTGTAATGATTACGTAATTCTTCAATACAATTAACATAAGCGAAAAATTAACTTCCAAGTGTAGAGGGAACATTAAGTGGAAAGCGACTAATTAAACGAGTAACCGAATTGAGCTCGCTCATTATTTGATAAAAAACTGACCGAATGAAAGATAAGAACTGTAAAACACTTAATCATATTTCTTGCTTTGGCTTATTAAAAGTAATACTGAGAGTCAAAACTCCAACCAAACTTTAACAACTTCAAAAAACTTTCAAATAAAATTCATTTTATTTGCCAAAACCAAAAAAATTGTATATAACAACATAAAATACATCATACATACATCATATTATACATCAACTTACTGAAACGATTTTCACATATATTTAAGACAGCCTAGAAGATATGCTATGAATTGATGCTCGATTCAAGTTATGCTGTAAATCTTACGGTCGGCCACAGTCATTGGCCATCTATTAACTGTTTTCCAGTTTTTGATGTTTTCACTCCTACATATATTTAATATATTTTATTTATTTATTTATTAATTTTCCTTATGATTTTCTTTGATGTGTTATTCTTTAATTTTATTCCATTTTTCTGATTTTTTTCTCAGTGGAGTCAAATTTTACTTTGCTGCTAATTCATTTATTTAACTGTTTGCAATACTTCGTGTGTTTTTATTTTTGGCTTTTCATTTTAACAGCAGATAGTACTGCCACTGAAAGTGATGCTGACGGTGATAGTAGTGGTGAATTTTTGACAATGGAACACTTTGTGGCATATATCGGTATTATACGTTGTCTACTGGGAAATGAGTTTATATTTGAAGCGGATGTTGCCGACTTGCCAAACCCTAGCGACAGACATTGGATAAATCAGCATATCAAGCCACATAGACCAGGTATTTATGTATATGTATGTGTACGTACATATATATGTATAAGTTAAATATTCAAGAAAACGGAAAAGAAAACAAAATGTTTCAATCTTTCTACACGAAAGTCTCAAAGGATTCCTGAACTGTCCCAATACCACTAAAATTATTATTTTATTATAGTCATAAAGCAAATAGAAAAATGAACGATGGTAAAAGAATTCTAAATACATTTGGGTGAAAGAATTGCAAAATACTTGAATGTGTAGTGTATGCATGTATTGGGAGTATGTACTGAGACACAAGCTTTTGCAAATTCAAACTTTTTTGCATGCATTTATTACTATTTAGAATTTAATCTCCATAAATTTACCAATATTGTTTACAGTGCGTTTCTCCGGTGAAGGGACGAACGAGTCACCTTCAGACACAATAAATGCAATCAATCAGAAAATTCCATTTTAGTTTTTCTTCTTCAACATTTGTCTTTGACTCTCTTTACCGCATCTATAAAACTTGAAAAAAACATTTTGTTGCAAAACGAAATGAACAGAAAATATGATGGAAGCTAAAAAGTAATATCGAGAGAACAAGCACTTTATATGCAAAAATGTTCCCTACAAAGCCTCTTTTTACTGTACATACCTTTTAACAACAATTCCCAGAGCATCTTGAATGCAATCCCAACAGCAGTGCTATGCTTCTTACTTTGTTGAGAAAGAGGAATTTTTTTTTTTAGAAAATTGTTAAACTTCCTTTTAAAATTAATGTTAACAAATTTATTTATATTTTTCATATAATTTTTTTATTTCTTTCATTTTTTGCCATAATATCTATTGTTACATTTTGTAACATTTTTATAGCATATTTATGGGCTTGAAATTTAAAACTGTTTTTGATGTTTATTTTGTATATTTTTTCTTTTCCTTTTCCAGTTAAACGTTTGGACAAGGGGTTTTTTGGTTCTTCTGGTTTGCTGTTACCAGATGCTACCCAACTGCCGGTCGAGTTCGATAGTTTATTTTCAAATTTACAGGTAACTATGGGCTTTTCAATGTGTTTATGATGTACACAGTAAAAGAAGAAAAAAAACTATTTCAGTTGCTGGTAAAACTAGGACCTATCGTTTTTTATAACATTTCTAATGCTTAACCAATACAGTTGTTGGTGGCGGTAAATGCCGTGTAGTTTTTTACGATTTCTTTTTTTTTTTTTGGTTTTGGCGCTTTCCAAATAGGTCCTTCTGTGTGTGCATCAGCCACCACTGTTGTTATATCCTGCCAACACAATAAATCATCCAAGTAATTTCTTTCGTTTTCATTTATATTGCTCTAGTGTACATTTTAAGTTTATATATGCGGTCGGAACGGCTTTCGACTCTTACGTAGTCTCTTTCTGTACTTTTTATTTTCTTTATGTACATATTTGCCATAAATATGTGGATGCCCAGACACTTTGTTGCTCGTTATACATACCACTAACAACTACAGAGACCAATTGATTTTGCCACTAAAGGAAATGTAAATGAGAATTTATTGCTTGAATAGAAACATTTTTATTAAAAAGTTATTAAATTAATTGGCAATTCTAACAATGATCTTTTCACCCGAATGAGATAAAAAATGAAAACCAGACGTAATAAATCTTCAATTACACACACAGTGTTATTGCCCTGAAAGGTTTTCAAAACAAGGCGAACTGTCGAATTAAAGGTTCACAGGACGTCTAGCAAACATTTGAAGTCTCGAGAGAAACAGTCAATTGCATAGTTTTTTCATAAGAACTGATACCAGTGCCATCCATTCCGCTTTCATCCGGCCATTTTTAGATTTCCGTGTGGGAACGGATTGTGTACAGCTACCGCTATGTCAACTTTTCTACACGAATGAAAGAAATTTTTTGACGAATCAAGTTCTTAATTGCATCGATCAATAATGCCTAGTATTATTCCTCAAAATAATCTCCTTCAAGATTGATGAAATCAGTTCAAGACTTGTCTAATATCTCAACGGCATTTTTAGGGAATTAGTTTCCAACATGGTTCACTTTCTGCAATGACCCCTTCATTTGCTTCAAATCATTTTCTCTTGAGCAATCTTCTAAAACTTGCAATCAAGTAATAGTCGTTGGTGCCAAATGTGCAAAATACGATGGTTGGAGCAGGAAGTCAGATATTAACTAGATCATTTTTTATGGGAATTAGGTAATGAACGTGTTAAAAAAACTAAAACACTATGCTAATGTTAAATGTGTAGGATAATGATGTTGAACGAATACAAAATACAACCTTTTTCAATCTTTTTCATAGTTTCGATAGCTCTTATGTTAATTTATAGCTTTTTTAAGAAACACTAAGCTCTTAAATATTAGCCAGCTTTTATTGCTTTTCAATCACAATACTGCTCCTTTACAAAACAATTTTTGCCTGCCATAGAAATTGGAATCAAACTCAGATACATATGCTATAGAAATAAAACCGAAGCAGGGCTGGTTATGGGATACTTGTGACATTTATAATTTATGCGATAAAAAGCGTGAAGCAGCAGCGACTACGACACATGACCAACCACAATATGAAATGCAGGGTTTACCTAGAGTATCATTGCCATCTCGAGCACCGCAAAGTTGCCATGACCAACGTGATGATGATATAAAATCTTTCTCGCAGGACATCAGGTGCCGCTATTGCAGTATGCAACTTTTAAAGGTAATTGCTATAAATAACATTTTCATTCAGGGGTTTGTCTTCAGCTGTCAAAAAACAAAATTTTTTTTTAAAAGTCAACTCAATAAATTTTTACCCTAATCAGAACAGCGAGCGATGTGCTAATTATTTTTGTTTTTTACTTCCTTTATAACAGCTGCGCGTCAAACGTTATTATTGCGTGTATTTTCCGTTAACTTATGTGCATCGGTTTATCCGCTCGAAACGTTGTTTTTCTGGTCAGTTATCTATTTGCCTGTTAACCTATTCATTGACGTAGTCATCTGTTTTCCACATTCTCTGTCTGTTTATCCTTTTTGTTTCTCAATTTAACAATTTTTAGCCCATGCGCTTAGAACTCCTGAAATTCTAGAAGTTGAGAAAAATGTTGTGACATTTTTTTAGGCGTTCTAACCCATCCCCAACTAATTAAAAGATCATCAAACTCCTTTTGAAAACAAATATTTTGTTCTTATTTGCTATCTATTTATTTGGTTTTCCTCCTATCTCATCATGGTCTTCTTTCACTTTTCCATAATTGTCTTACAGTTAAAACAAGAGAAAATCCTTCAACTAAGCCATTATTGCCCGATTAATTTGTTTTCCGGGTATGTATTGAGTTTTGTATATCCTCGAGCAAGAATATTGGTTTTCATTTTATCGTTTATGTGTATAAATTTTATTGTACCATTTGCTCTCTCTTTTATCTCTTCCAGTTAACATTTTGTGTACACAAATTCGAAGAAAATTTTTTATGATTTATTTACTGAAAAATTTTCTTTCTAGTGTTCCTGACAAAATGTTTAATGCTTTGCAAGCATTGTTCGAATGCCC
Source organism: Glossina austeni (assembly GCA_000688735.1). Taxonomy (NCBI): domain Eukaryota; kingdom Metazoa; phylum Arthropoda; class Insecta; order Diptera; family Glossinidae; genus Glossina; species Glossina austeni. Next base: position 435,280 of record KK502497.1, on the reverse strand, counting down.
ACAAAATAACTTACGCATATATCGTAATGGCCAACTAATCTATGATGATCGTCTGAGTAGAAATTGCAGTATTGAACAGGTTTTTCCAAGGTAAGCAAGTATATTTTTTTGTTCACAAATTTTTGATTTTCGGAAAATTATTTAAAAATACGTAAAACCAGTTCTTCTTCACGAATTATTATCCAATGTTCCGTAAGACTTTCTAATGTATCTCTTAACTTTATTTATTTTTTAATTATTTCCCCTTCATTGCTTTCGAAATCATGTTTAACCAACCAATAGTTTGATATGTATTTAAATACCTGTCTGCAGGAAAATAGGAAATAAATAAAATAAAAACAGTTCAGAGAAAAACTATAAATAATGAAAATAAATTTTATAACCACATACACACAATCACATGTGTACATGTGTACGAAACCTGGATTAACGAAAATAGGAAAACTAACAGAAAGGAAAAAAAAAGAAGAAAATTGCATTCACTCCTTTCCTTATGTCCCTGGTGAATTGCGGCGAAAGCCACACTGGATGGACACACTTAGTGAAGCTTCAAGCTTTCAAGCAAGCAAGAGTTTCAGCTAAACTCTTCATGCTCCCCAAATAGCAAAGGAATCCAATGAAAGAACATTAAATAATAAAATAAATTGTTACTCTAAAGACCACATAGGAAAACTAACATTAAAACTTTTAAACACTCAAACAAACAAACATGCTCTCACTCGTTCCAAAAATTTTGCTGAAATTTTCGTATTTTTACCATGAAATCCTTTAGTGACAAACTGCAGATTATAAAACATTTGCTGGTAACGTGTTTGTTAAGGGACTATAGTCAAGAAATTACCCCGACTAAAGATGATAATAGCAAAGCTAATACAATAACTGTTAGTGGCGTTGATGCAGCTACTGTTGCTAGTCAGTTGCGCTCAACTGCAACCTTAACAGATTGCCGGACAATGTTCAAGTGTGAGAATCTTATAAAACAAAGGCTCCAAGAGAGAATAACGAACGCGAACACCATCACTACTACTACCATTACCGTCACCACCACCACATTGTTGCCAACCATAATAACCAGCTCAAGCATGTCAACAGAGCAGACGGCGTCAACGGCAACAACGGCTACAACAATCTCCTTTTCTGAAAGTCCCGAACAACATCAGAATGACAACCAAACGGAAATGCTGTGCTTACCGAAAAATTGTATCTTGCAAAAAATTTTGCATTTACAATTGTTGGCTAAGGTGAGTAAAGCCCTTTGGAGAATCCACATTTTTCACACATTTATATAAAATACTCCAAAAAAGAAAAATTCTTTGTTACAATTTATTTAAGAAGTTTGATACAAGTTTTAATTTATTTATTGCCTATCATTAGATTCCAGTATATAAGCGGAATTCATTGCCTAATTTAAAGCAATAATTATAAATATTTTTGCAGCTGGCTTCTGTTTGTTTAATATCATACAATTTTGTGGCCTTCTTTTGGCTTAAAACGAGAAATGCAAGTATAATTTTCGATTCTACGCGAAAGCCTTTCCGTCCACAGAAATAGAGAGAGAAAAAGGTTGAATTGTGATCTCACAAAAAGAAATTTATTTTATCACTTAATTCCACATCTTGTTAATGAAACCTTCAACTAGCTAACTTGGTTAGTGGAAGAAATACTCTAGTGAACTCTTCACTGATTATGAGATAGTAATAAAATGTAAGATTTATTCAAATGAAAATTTACAGGAAGACAATAAAATAGCATTGAAAGATTTCTTTATAAATTTGTTCGCTTAGCAAATCTCTTGAACCGTCGACAATAGCTGTAGCATGGGAGTCGAGTAAAACTGCTTTCCAAATTTTAATGGATATATCGAGAAAACCGCTCTAACCCTTTGTCTTATACGTAATTTGGAGATTGTCCATGTTCGCCAAGTTGGCTACACTATAAAATTATTTTTACCAAAAAAGTAATAATAGCAAAAATAATATTTCAACCGTTTGTTTGTTCATTAAAAAACATCAAGAAGACGTCAAAAGTTTGCTATCATCAAATGCCAGTATAAGAAGAAAATTTATAACCTAATTTGAAGCCAGGCCCATGGTTCTCGATATCAATTACGTACTTCATTCGACAATCATTCTTGATGGTGCCGTTTTGTGAGTTAATACGACGTAAGCACTGCCGAGTCGAGGTATAATCAACGTTGTGTTCCATACAGCAGGATGAAACACTGCCATGAAAAATTAAACAAAAAAAACGGGGAGAATTTTCTGAGCTTTTGTTTAAATTCATCGCAAACCATATGGATTTTGTTCATATTCATCGCGAAACGTATGGATTTTGTTTGAGTTCATCGCAAGACTTATGGATTTTGTTTATATTCATCGCAAAACGTATGGATTGTGCTTATAGCAGCATCGGTGTGTGAATAACACACACATAGGTTTCTAAATAAACACAAAAAAGAAGAAGAAAGTAAATAAACAAATAAGCAAAACAATAATCGAAAATTCAATTTTTAGGTGTATATATACATTTTAATTATATGCTTTTAATTGTCCAGTTCTTCTTTTAGGATTTTTTAAATATTTCTTTAGTTAATTCCTTATCGAAAATAATTATTTGCTTTCCCAAAATATTGGGATTTTCGTAATTAATGAGAATAGGTAGTCCTTGCATCTAGTAATTGTATCAAACTTTTGCATTTCATAATAATATTTTACTGCGTTTTACCCGTGGAGTACAAAGCTCTATTAAGCTTGTACGGGGGTACGCACTACCGAGAAGAAGTTAAGATAGATTCACCTTTCATTATACTGATCGACTCAGAATCAACTTCCGAATCAATTTAAGCTGGTCCATCCGTTTGCCCGACTTCTTCTCTTGTGTTCAACCTGCGTGTCGCAAATGTTTTACGTATTTTGACAAAGTTTAGTACGTGTTGTGGATTCAGAACAATCCCTAACAAAAATGATTCGGATCAACCAACTTTCTCGACGACTTCTAATATAACGGCTAATTTTGAAAAGTCGTTATACAAATAACTGTAGGATGGTGTGGATATCTAATGTGAGTCCTGCCGACTACCGTAAATTCACTTTTCGATACACCGAATCGACAACTGTAAAGCCAATCGTAACAATTAAGATCGTGGTGACTGGACCACAAATAGGGCCGAGAAATTATAAGCCTCTTCTTATACCTTTCTTTTTATGTATTTGTATGTATACGAAACGGAAGCAATGTCCACTTTCCATGGCCTACCTTTAAGTTAAGTTAAAAATAAAAAATAAAATAACATTTTAATGGACACAACGGCACACCCTCCTAGTAAACAGAATAGCTCCCAAAAAAAAAAAAGGAGAAAATCTTTTGTAACAATTGTTCATTTGTGTTTATTAAAAAACAAATATGAAATTTTTGGTTGAAAACTATTAAAACTTGAACAGAATAATTTTTGCGAGTGTAAACGAGTATTTACTTACTGTGCTTTTATGAACCATAACAAAAATAACACAATCGATTTTAAGATATCAAGCTGATAGATTTTTTTTTTTTTTCAACATCAATAATTTTCATTTTTCATCTATTGCGTAAAAAGGAAAGAAACGAAGAAGCGATACATACGAAAAATTCCAGTGAAAGATATAACGCTTTTGAAAAACCGTTTCCTGCGATAAAGTGATTTTCATTTGCCCTTAGATAACTCACCTTCCAGCAGCATATCATCCGATTTAAAATTTTCCCAGCTTATCTGACTCGTGCCATTTCTGTCATTCTTACTGCTTGTTTTTTAGAAAAATTTCGCGTACATGCTAAGGCAGCAATATGCAAAAAAATTTGCCAAAACCTACGGAGATTTGCATACGTTACTTAAAAAATTTAAAGACAATCATCAGCGTATAGCGCTGACACAACTTACGCCAGAAGAGGAATATCTGTTGGCTGCTACTGCGTTAGATTGTTCCATTATGATAACATTCAAAGAATTAAAGAGGACGACAGAGGCAGCAGACAGGTAAAAAGCTTATTTTCTACTCGTTTCTTTTCATGTTCAAGCTTCTGTTTCTACTTCTTCTTCTTTGCAGTCCCTCGAATAGTCCTTTTGTGGTAGATTTATCGGCTTATGGTTGTAAATTTTCAACGAAAATCGCCTTATTGGATTTGGATCCAAAGCCTGACAGTCACTTTGCGAAATATTATCAGCAAACTGAAGAAATTTTAAATCTCTTCAAAACTTAAAGGTAAAAATTAGATGCGATTTCTAAATACAGTAATATTGTAGAAAAACTACGTTTAATAATTAGCTTAAGTATTTACACATACTACCACATTCAAAGAGTAAGACTAATTTAATTTTTTCTTTTTTAAATCTATTTATTATTCCGAATTTCTATTTCGCCGCCTTCGAAGAAATTTGCAAACTTAAACAATATTTCTTGTTAACAGTGTGGCCTGGTGAAAGGACTTTATAGCGCGCAACACCACGTTAATCGAAGAAAACTGTTAATGTCACCTTTTGCACGATATTTGCTAGATTGAATGGTTGATTTCGGATCATATTCAAGTCTCTTCTTTGCTCACAGCATTACGCCTTCTATTTTCGCAACTTCCACTTTATCGATAATTATTTACACACACTCTACTTGTTATCTCTCGCAGACCGGCAACAAAGAGGCTATACTTCTAAAAATAACGTCTCATGTTTTAATAAGTTATGTATGTAAGTAATCAAATAATAATTTCTTTACTAGTGTCTTAGCATTTTACGATGTGTAAGCCAAGGCAGAGGATTTCGTATGACTTTCTCTTATCACACAAATAGTTTTATTAAGCCACACTCTTAGCTTGCTCGATTGTTTCCGCCAAGACTTCTTCTGACTGCCAAAGTAAATTCGCCGAGAAGTCACTATGAAATAATTCAAGCGAGTTCAACGTTCATGGATCATGGATAAAATAAAAATGATTGAATTATCCGCATACTATTCCTTAAACCTAAATTATGTTTATATTAATACAAATCAATTTTAAAAATAAATTTCAAATGTAAGCAATAATTACTATAATAATTACTAATTACGGCACTTGCTTCACATAGGCTTTTTTAGTTTTGTGAACATATGCTGTTAGAAACTGCGAATTTGTAGAAGTGTGTCACTTGTTTTCTTTTTCTTTTCTTTTCGTACTTTGGTATGTTAGTGGACACACTACTCTACGTTGTTACATGACAAAGAAATATGTTCGAGGCAGGTTAAGCTCACCTGCACTTGTTATAGGTATATTGAATTTGGTAATTGGGTTGGCCTTCGTCGGTGTGTCTGTGGTCGGTTTTTGAAAAGTTATGGTCGGGAATACTGAGGTCTATCTTGAAATCGCACTCGTACGTCCTTCAATGCAAAATTTAAAAAAATGAAAGAAGCCTTCATTCTCAGCTGATTATGTAAGAGTTTTATTTGATCATAGGCTTTGTTCTAATTTCCACAGAGAACTTTCTTCTAAGGGGGTTCACGGTCCCTACGCTACAAAAAGGCTGTACTTGATTTTAGTAGGACCAATCATTAAATGTGCATATGCATGTTGTATTGTCTCGAAAGCACTACCTGGTCTTTGCTTGTCTCTTTGCCTCCTTATGAAAATGGATTGTCTTTGTTAAACTTACCGTGACTTGAGATACGTACATTTATCCCCCAGGTTTCCTTCTTAATTAAGTTAATATACTCTCTCCTCTCTCTCTCTCTCTCCTAAATATACAATAACAACAACAACGCTAAGCTTCTAATCTTGATGTGTGCGTAGAATTGGAAAATTAAACTACATTTTTATACTATTGTGGGTTGCCAAGCTTTTTCATGTTAACAATGGCTTGCGAGTTCGCTCTCAACTCGGATTTGCGCCATCTGTGAGTGCGCTTCTGCGCTAGATGTGAACATGCTTTTATTTTAATCTCTCTCTCCCTCTCTGTTTACTTAAGCAGGAATTTTGTTCTGTTTTTCTTTAAATAATTTTTAATAGTTATTAATAATACTTAACATAAGAGTTATCTCTAAGAGTCAATTGTAGTTGGCTGTTAATTTATTTTAACTGAATTTCATAAAGTAATGAATGTAAATAAAATAAATAAAGAATAAACAATAAAAGTGGCACAGCCATAGACCGATAAAGAATTTCCAAAATAGGATGTTATATGAGAAACGGTCGAAAAAGTGTTTCGATCCGAACCATTTTCAATAACGTTCGTTTTTGGGCTAAAACACTTTGCTGTGCTTAACTTCATCAAAGTATCCCAAAACTGCGACCTGCAGGCTAAACACAAGATTTCAGTTGGTATAGAAAAATGTGAATATATTCAAATACCTTCTGCGTGGCGTCTACATTGCAAAACGTATGTCGATGTACCAAATTTCATCAAAATATCTCAAAAATTACGGCCCGTAGCCCATCTATTTTTCCACATTATCCGTGCACGTTATCCATTTTTCATCTCTCGCTATCAAACACTGCAAAAATGCTTCAGTTTTATTTCGCAATTCGATATTCGATCCATCAAGTTTTTCACTTTTGATTCATGCGATATTCATATCTATCGAGATTTCGTTTACAGCCATTCTTAATAAAAACCATGCAAAACAATTTTTTGGACCAATGTTTAGTCCCGCAGAGGTGTGATAAGAAGGAATGTGGACTTTTATATCAATCAATCAATCAATCAATTTTTTATCAATAACTGGTTGACAAGGGCGCGGCACGTTTTCATATGATATTGTAAAATGTAGCCAATTTTTTGACTGGTTCGGTAAGTTTTTTAAATGCCTGAATATCTTCTCCCAGAGTCATAACATGACTTGATAAGATAGTATTACCAAAGTCACACGATTCTAAAGCCCTTTTTGGAAGAAGAAAGCTGCGAAATTTTTTCCTCACGTTTTATATTAAACTTGATTACAATTTTACGTGTCCGCCAGTCCATCTGTCGTCTTTTATAGGGATAATCACGCTTTTAGAAGTTGAAATACAAGGTCAAAACTTGGTGGACAAGTTCTTAGTTTCAGTTTACAGATCGAAAGTTAGATTACGTGGTATGCATCCACAAACATGCTTAAACTTATGTGGAATAAAATTATATTCTTTGTTTACCGTATTATTGTGTTATTCTATATTGTGGATATTTTTTAAGCATTCTTCATGCAAAATTATTTGCAAACACTAAAGCTGATTCTTGTATGGAGGTAAGTATTTAAAGAAAATAAATTGCAGAAAATTTTTAAATTAAAGAAAAAATTAATTTTCCATTTTTGATGAAAACATAAATTTACCTGTGTGTGTGTGTGTGTGTGTGTGTGTGTGTGTGTGTGTGTGTGTGTGTGTGTGTGTGTG
>KK502497.1:404968-427815 GCA_000688735.1 Glossina austeni | reverse complement strand
TGTGTGTGTGTGTGTGTGTGTGTGTGTGTGTGTGTGTGTGTGTGTGTGTGTGTGTGTGTTTTTAAACAAGGACAGTCATCTTTTTATTAAAACATAACTCCTTATTGTTCACGTAGGCTATGCTGGGCCAGCAAAGATGACGTGATTACATTGTGCTACCGTAGCAATGACTTTGAGGTTTGCTTTCAAAGAAAAACAAATGCATTAACATCAAAATTCATGTCAATTTCATTGCTACTGAAACAATACTACAAATGCAATATTCCTTTATATTACATTCAATATATCTGTGCGGGACGAGGGGACGAAAGGTGAGAGGTATAGGACACCAATATCTCGTATTTACTCATCTTTTTACTTACGAAAAATTAAGTTCCCACCACCAGGAATACATATACATGTAAATTTTGTGCACATGTTTGATGTCAGTGTTGTTGTTATTGTCATTATTGTTGCTGTTGTTACCGTTCATCTGTGAATAAGATTTATTGCTGCAACAAATGAAATTTATTTGATTTTATTTGTATAAGTGCTGGTCCCTTTTTCAAAGGAGCGGTGATTTTGTCTTCTTTCATTTTTGTTTTTATTGTTTAAATTCTTATATGAAATGTTGAGAGGAAGTCAGGAGCTCGGAGTATGACGTGTTCGAATTCCAAAAAGGATAATTTACCATCACCGTCAACATCGGCTTCCTCCATAACTTTGTCGGCTATTTGTTGATGCTCCTCAGGGCTTAATTCATTTCTGGTCATGGTGGTCAAGCAGGCCAGCAAGTCGTTGCGCCCTATAAAACCGTCCTCGTCAAAGTCTGCATAAGGGCGAATAAGGAAAGAAAATTGAAAGCCAAATGAAATAAAAACAAAAAGAAACAAACACACAACAAAAATTATTTTTTTTAATGAAAACAAACCAAATATGTTCATATATAAATTTTATACACATATATATATATATATATATATGCATTTGTATGTATATACGTATACCAAAATGGTGTGAGAGTGCGTTGAGAAAGATGTATGACTTCATAAACGTACGCACAGATTCAGAAGGAAAAAAAAACAGATATTTTTGTTCCTTCTGTCACTGTTTCTGATATTTTCTGGATCTACTCTTGTTGTTGTTTATGGCTGAGACATTCATTCAGAAATTGGCCTTTTTAAACCCATTAGCGAAGAATAAGGTGTATATTCACTTTATAACCACGTTTGCAACGCCCAGAAAGAAGCTTCAAAGATTTCCCAAAGTCTACACATTCTTGATCAACAACAAATTCTAAATCGAATTAAACATGTCCATCCATCCTTCTGTCCGTCTGTGCAACGTCTATTGTAAAAATTCGATGAAGCTGCCGACGTAAAATTTGGCAGAAATATTGGAACTTCTTGAACGCAGGTATGTATTGAAAATGGACTAAGGACCGAAAGACACGCCTACGGTACCACGTAAAATCCATTTTTCAAAATAACTACAAAATTCGTTTTTTGCTTACTACTCATAAACTGCAACGGCTAAACTCACAAAAATTCGAACGTATATCCTATGAGCGATGCTGCGGTAACTGTTCACAAATGGGAAAAATTGACCATGTCCATCCAATATTATAGTGTATAAAATATAATTTTCTTTTTCAATACATTTGTAACGCGCAAAACTAACCTTCAAAAATTCCATAAAGTATACAGGCATCTAGGTTTATCCGTTTATTCGTCTGTCCATCTGTCCGTCTGCCCAATTGTGTTATATCAGTGCTAAATATTCTCCCGTTCGCAAAATTGAAGATGTTGCGTACAAACTTCCAAGAGAATTTGAAAATGACTCAAATCGTTCCAAGTATACGCTTACAAACCCCACACTCCTATGCAATAAAAAAAATGAACTCGTTTGAGTTGCCGAATTCCTTCCTTGTTACTCATAAAATGCAACGCAAGCACCAAATAAATTTCCGTTTTTATTCCGAATAGAAAAAATCAGCCGCGCCCACCTGGTATTATAGAGTATTAAAGTTTAATTCTCTTCCTTTTTTTTAGTTTTTTTTTTAGGATAACGGTGGTGGTATGAAAGATTCGATCATGACCGAGTGTAATTTTTTTTTTGGCTTTTTTTAACGCTTAACTTTTCTTTAGAAGTTGTAAGCCCAAATGCACACACGTTTCCAGATACCCGAAAAAAGAAAAAACAAAGAAAAAAAACCCCAGCAGTTCTTGCCCATAAATTACACAGATATACGTTACTTTAGGTTTGTGTGCATGTTGTTGTCATAGAGAAAAGTCGAGAGTTTTAGGTTTCCATATGAGTTGAATATTTTTTCCTTCTGCTATCTCTCTCTCTCCCTCTGTCTCCATGTTTGCCGTACCCTACTGATTCGCAGTAAAAATTTTCAGCTTCATTTCTTTTCCTCCCGATAACTGGCACCTGTTTGTAACTTCCCTTCACATTTGCCTTTCTCTTCTGTGTCAATATTTGCATAAAATATTTCAGAACGACTATAAACTTTTGTTTTTGACTTCAGTTCTCTTTCTCCCTATGTATGATCTTACACATGTGCATACGGATATGAATGCATGTGTTTAACAGTTGGTTTGTCTGTAACATATTGACTTAATGCCTTGTGATTTTGTGATTTCCCATTACAGACATCTCATGTAAACAAATGCATACGTGGTCATCGAGCACATTGAGTACATTATGCTACTTATGCTACAAGTTCTGTTATAAGCTTTTCTCGTACTTTTCAATAATTAATGAACACAGTCAATCAAACGTTTACACGGATATTTGTGTATCTGATTTGTTGAAAATGTTTTTGTTTTGTTCTGTTATTTTTTTTTTAAATTTTGAAAATTTACCGTAAATTTTGAAAGCATAAAATACTTTAATATCACGCGGTGCCTGCTCACTGAATACCGATAAAGCATCGAGAAAATCTTCAAACGATAGATCGCCTTGACCGTCACGTGAAAAGGCCTCACAAATCCGACGACGAAAAGGATTTTCTCTTAGTTCAGGCATTTTCTCAATGCAATCGCGAGGCACCCTAACTGTGGAAGCTTCACCTTCGGTCATCTGTCGCGGCACCAAGTCAGGGCGTAGTTCACGAAAACGTTTGTGGACACTGGGCATCATCGGGAAAAACAAGAAAAAAAGAAGGAAAGAGAAAAAGACTGTGTTAAATCGACATCGTCAACTTTTAAACGCCGCATGGGATGTGATAAGCAGGTTTGTATATGTATGTGTGAAGAATAACCTTCTTACCGTAATATCTCCTTGCGTGTGAAAAACGTGCAATCCTTTAACGAAGGAAGTCATCAAGAAGTAGCGTTTGAGAAATGGCAAAAAGTATATGAAAAATAAAAAAACATATTTTATCAAACACCTCTTAAAAAATTTTGGATTTCTTGTTGTTGTATGATTGCCACTTTTTCGCTCAGAAAAACTAAGCAAACAAAAATAACAAATCGAACTTTTGATTTGTACACCATTAGCTACATTATGCTACAGTAGAACGAGTCTTCAATAAATCTTAGATTAACAATCGGAGCTTCGGCGATATGTTTGAGTAGCCGTTACGTACTTTAGATAACACATCTTTCGATAATTTCCGGAAACCGCGCACCGACGTCGTCTCTAACGAAAAATGCATATTGCTTTTAGAAAGTTTTCCCAATTCTCAAACCGCTTTTATCAAAATTGCATATCATTTCTATCATATGCTATGTGTAACTGTAGAGTCCCTAACGCAAACAAAAATTTCCTGATGGTTTGCTGATTTTACGTGAGTTCATAAGGACACGGATAATACTGAACTCTGTTGACGCGCTTTCACGGGCGAACATTAAAAAATTTTTAAAACTTATTCTCGATGAACGGAAAATGAAGTTAAAATACATTGCTGACGTCCTAAAAATATTAAAAGGCTGTATAAGCATTACACCGCTCAAAATTTTGCCATCAAAGGAATATTTACTTTATTCACTGTGCATAAAAATCTAGGTTTACATAGACTTTATTACGAAAGCAGGTCGTGACAACGGAACACATCGTGTGTGCGCAGAATCGAATCCGTAAACTTCACCTGTTTCTGGAATAGTTCTAACTATACGCTCAGATCGCTGACAGTTTGCTTGATGAATCTCGGGACGTCTAAATTGCTCGTCAGTATTAGTACAGAGGTTAGCAGTAATTTGAATTTTCCTTTCAAAATGCTACGTTACGTATTGCAAATAATATATGAATGATCGGAAGGATGCCCAAAATTACGTTAAAATATTTTTCGTAGATTTAGTTCGCAATTGAGTTTTGTAATTAGAATCGGATCCGGCCAGGGAAGAAAATCTGCTTTATTTTCAATTATTATGATTATTATTGTTGCAATGTTTGCAACGAAAAGAAAACAAATAAATTCCTTTTTTTAAGAGTTTTTTACCTAAAGGCTTAATAATATCGAGAAAAATATATTATAGTAAAACCATGTCATGTTAAACAATAATTCGACATTTTTCCGACATTTTTCCGTCACTTTCAATATACTGAGCGAAACGAAAAAAAAAAAAAAATTAATTAAATGTGAGCTGGCGGTCAACTTTTACTTACACGTTGCCATTAACCTTTTACAATTGTTGTTTTTATATTTTTAAAGTATTATGCAAGCATTGCGTAGGGTTTTTTTCTTTTTATTTGTCAATAATTACGTTCAGAATTGTTTCGATTGATCGAACAAAAGAAAAAAAGAGCAAAGCTACCTGATAGTCATCCAGTTGTTGTTCAGTGAATGTTACAATTTTATTGCCCATTTTTATTATATATTATTGGAAATGATTAAACACAACTTTGAAACAAAAAAGAGAAAATGTTTTTTTTTAAACCGTTGAAATATCATTTACGTTGAAATAACTAATTGTTAACAAATTGAATTTTTTCTCTTTTATCGTAGATTCCTTTCTTTTTTTTATACAAAATCTATGAGAAGAATAAAATTTTTAAATGTTTTTTGTAGAAATATCTCTTTGTTTTTTCGCTTGAGCTTGTTTTTCTGCTCGACCAGCACTGAGAATAATCCTAGCGTGTGATATTTTCACAACTAAAACCATGAGTTTGGAAATTTTTTTGCCATTTCTGCTGCTGTTATGTTCTTTTCGTTCTAGTTATATGTACATATGTGAAAGGCTGTTGCCTTCGTGCTGTGTCTGATAAAGTGTTCAAATCGTTGGGGTTGTTGTTGTTATTGTTTTTAAATACATCAACAACAATAATATCCTGCCAAGAATTTTGCGTGCATAGCTCTAAAGGGATGAGTAAAGAGGTCAGGTTGTTGAAGGCGTAGAAAGGTATAAATGTTGCTTGGGTTTGAATGGTTCGTTTCTCATTGTCTTCTTTATACATATGTATTCATATGGAAATTAATTAAGGCGTGTTGATGCGTTCGTACTTATGTGTTGTGTGTTTGTTTAAGGCAACAACTGACTTGACAGCTTGCTTTCATTCATTGTAATGGTCTGTGTCTAAGGTTTTAGGTGAGTCTAGCTATTTTTAAATGGAATTTTGATGAAAATTTCATAAAATGAAATTTGCCCAGCAGTCGTCTGCATGTTATTTGTCATTGTTTTAAGTAACATTCACATTATAAATTAAAAATTCTTAATTCAATTCTTGACTCAATTTTATTGTAATTTATCTTATCATTTATATTTTTCAATATTCATAATTATCATATTTTTGGTTTTTTTTGTTGTTACTCTTTACTTTCTATATTTTTGTTTTCATTTATAAGTCTATACATTAAATATGTTTTTGTGTATTTGTGTATGCAAAGGAAGTATAGTCACAGAGTTTATATTAAACACTTTTTCTTTTGTTTTTTAATCACTTTAAGAATTTTTAGTATGCAGTAAAGGGTGTGGATATGTGTTGACGTGTGTGTTTGTGTGCGTTCGTCAATGTGTTTAGGTATACGTTAATGCAGGAGTTTAAATATATGTATATTTATTTTAATTTATGCCAAAATTGTTTCCTTCGTCTTTATGTTAAAATATTATTTTTATTCTTTTCAACAAACAACGTATACAGAGAGTTTTAATTATAGTCTTGTCTCTGGTTTTTTTTTTTTTATTAAACTATATCAAAGTTAAAAAGGCGACAAGAAAACATATCCAAAATTGAGCAAATCTTGCAAATGGGATAGAAGTAAATTAAAAAATATTGCACACTTAGCGACCAAAAACAAAGTTTCCAAAAAAGCAAACAAAACTCAATGAAATAATTAAGCAAAATATGACTTTTATTCCATATAACAGCAATACTGGACAAATTTCAGGCATTTGTTACCTGTGGATTTTTTCTTCTATTTTCCCTTTCTAATAATTTTCTTATACAGCAGTGTGTCAGGCGTAACATATACGAAAACCGTTTAAAAGCTTATTTATTATTATTTTTATTTTTTTCATAACTCTTACCTTTTAATTATTAAAATACCCCACCCAGTAAGCAAATCTACAAACAAATCTTATCCAAATTTTGTAATGATTCTTTGTATCGGCACGTGATGAAGTTTCGAAATACTTTAAAGTATTATCTTCTTTTGAGTCTGTCCAACGCCAAAGCCTATCAATTAGAGATCTGATGAACAGAGATACAAACTTCGGCGGGCATAACCTGGACATACAAACTTTACCTGTACTTTATTTCGCAAGCATTTGGCATACACTACGGAGAATCTGACGCTTAAGATTCTTGGGTAAGACAGAGTGTAAGAGCATACTTTTAATATGAAAAACCTAATAATACTGTAATACTGTACCAAATGCCAAGTATATTAGAGTTACGATAATACAGTAAATCATATGATAACTTCTCAAAATAAGGCGTTATATGGAAAGTTGTCGAAGAAGTGTTCCGATCCATTTTAAATAACGGTCGTCATTAGGCCAAATCACGTCGTTGTGTCAAATTTCATGAAAATATCCCGAAAATTACGACCTGCAGGGTTAACACAAGGGTTTAATAAGGGCAGGCGGAAAGACAAGCGATTGGTGTAGAAAAATGTGAATATATTCCAAGACTTTCTGGGGGTTGTAGACGCCCGAATAAATTTAATATGCCTTTGTACCACAAGTGGTGTAAGTTATAAACAACCTAATGCTAGAAACTCTATAAAGTTTATGCCAAAGGATAGAAAGGAAAAAAAACATTAGCTTCATGATTATTGCGTTGACGCCGGACTTAGGCGACTTTTAAAGTTAAGCTGACACGAGCGTCAAGAAAGAAGAATTTTATGTTAAATCTGTTATTCGTGTTAAAGTTACCAAGTCATAGTAGTCAGTGTACCAAATTTCGTCAATATTTCTCGAACGTTGCGTTTTGTAATTTGAAAAATACCTGAAAAAAGTTCGGCAGATGGACAGCCAAGTTTAGATCGATTCAGAACCTTTTTCATTGTCGGTGTAATAAAAGGGAAGATACCTAAAGTTCTTTTGGGTGTTGCATACTTCGGGAAAAACTTAATATACCTTTGTGTCATTAGTTGGGTAAGGAAAAATGGATAAAGAAAATGATGTGAAAGAAAAAAATATCGCCTTCAAGGAGCTGATGAGATTTAAGTCAGTATATTGCGGCATCCTAACATAATTTTTGATGGGATTTTCTCTACATTGAAAACAATGTTACTGATTTTTTAAGTAGGGTTACATTCAGCGTTTCTAATGTATTTTTAAAAGTAAATGGTTAAGAAATATTCGGCCAACGTTTTCAGATTCATACAGAATTTGACCAAATTTCTCTGCTATCCTGTCAGCATCATAGCAGAAATCTTCCAACTACAATGCCGAACCTACTATGAATGATGTTTTTCTAAAATTTCGAGTTCTTGCTACGATCATAGTAGATTTTCAATATCAAGAATTAAACTCTCAATGAACTAAGGGCTTTGCTTGAGATCTTCGTATGCGAGGGTCTTTGTTTATCGAGAGACAAACTTTTTTGATCAAAAGTTTGTCATTATGATCATACGTGGGCAAAGTTCCAAAATTACTAATACAAGAACCTTTCATACCCATTATTCAGACTTCGTGTTCTCCTTCACACGTCTTTCCTGTTAAGCCGCATTTTTCCGTTCTCTCGGACTACGCAATAGATTCTGAGAGTTTGAGCCGGCTTAGCCGCCTCACTTTGCGATTATTAGTCAGATTTTGGAGTTTTCACGTCTCAAAATTTAAGACGAAAGACTGAATGTAACCGCACAAATTTTTAATTCCGCAAACTCAAGCAATTAACGTAAAAGCTAGTTCACCTGGAGTCTCAAAGCCTAACCAAAGTACAAAACAAGAGCGTCCATTGGGCAATTCTAAGCATTCATTGTAGGGATATTGTTCTCCTCTTTTTATGGTTGATGCAACATTTGTTTCAATAACTTTTCTACCTTTGAACATATCAAAGTCTACCACTAAGGCACTGAGCCCATTTACAATAAAAACTTCAGTGGTACTTGTAAATTGTCCAAATAATGGGAGAGAATTCCTATGCGCTTGCAACACAGTGACGAGCAGAAAGAGGTGAGGAAAGGAGAAAAAGATGGCAAATGGTCGCGACGTAGTGAAGGCGTATGATAGAGCTGTGCAAGATGTGAGAAGGATATTGAAATTCTATGTGAATTTGTCGGTTATCGGCTCTACAGTTAAGCAAAAGGTTATTGCTGTTTGTACATAAGACAGCGTTTTTTCGTTTACTTCACGACTCGTTTTGAATAAAGTATGAGCTCCGCTTGTCCAGTAGATAAGTATCCCGACCGCCAAATGGCTGTTCGCGTGTTCAAATTGATTGTGGGTATAGCGCTTGCTTGGTAAAGTCATAACACTTCCTCATTAGGCACATTCAGTAGACCGCGTCCGCTGCTTGCCCTCTTTTGCTCTCTTTTCCTACTTTTGTTTTGATTATTACTCCTACTATACATATAGGAGACATCCCCTCAGCAATTGTTCACATAAAAAATAAAATAGAATAACTTTTGACTCAAATTTGAAAGCTTTACAATAGTTGTATAAAACGAACTGTGGCTAATTTTGTGCCAATGATTGAGTCTACATAGGTGCCGGGTAAGTTTAGCTTTAGTTTTCAGCCGTATGAATAAATCATAAAAACGGATATATTGGTTTTCATCAAAGCAAAGCGAAGTCAGAAAATTTATATGAAAGCATTTATCATTTAATTTTATTTATATATAAAGGAAAGCAACTTTTTAAAACCATTATGGGGACATTCCAGGCGGTTCATGCTCGATACGCTAGCTAACTACTTTTAATACGACTGGTAATTTACGGCTGGACTATTTCTACTGCGTCAATCAAGAACAAGAAGCAATATATCACAAAGCTGCCGATAGAACTGAGTTACAGAAAACGAAATATTTTGAGAGGATCTTTAAGCAAATTAGGCCCACCACATGATCGGAAAGCTTGACTTTTTAATTCTGTCAAAAAGAAAGTGTAGATTTTTATTTTGCATTTATAACGAGATAATGGCCTTAAACTACAAATTGTTTCAAACAAGGAAACAAAAAGAAACAAAACAAAAGAAAACAATTACATTAAATTAAATTAAAAATAAAATTATTAACACGAAACAAAAAAGATATTTTACGTCTACCTAAGCTTGAATGCCTTGCGCTGCAATGTCTCTTAGTCTGAGAGATCGGTCTAGCTTTCAAAATGTATATATCAAAGACGAATCCTTTCACTCTTAAAAACAAACAATCATAAAATTGAAATGGATTCTGTCTGTTTCATTACTTGACGGTAAAATTTAATCGTAAAAAAACGCATTCAAAGAGTTTAATGATAAAATCATATTAGAATTATTCAAAACTCAGTTAATTACATTGTAATCGTATACATAATATTTCACAATAGCGTTTATTTTATTTAATTTGTTCTTTTTATTTTTTAATGATTTTAGTTCATCTTTAATTAATGATTTTACCATTTAAATTTCGTAATATTTTTATATAATATAATATAATTTTACATTTAGTTTTTTTTAATTGCTTGTTTTACATTTCTCTCTTCATAATTTATTCAGTAACTAACATTTGTGTTACTTTTTCTAAATGGTTTCGCTTTTAATTTTTTTTGTTTGTTCAATAATATATATTTTTATTATAATCATATTACTTCTTATTGCGTAACGAATACATTTTCTCGTATACATGGTATAATTCATTTATAGTCTTTAATTAGGAAATATTTCATCAGTTTTTTTCTTATTGTTTTGTCTTACATTATCAATAATGAATTACTAATAAATATTTACAATTAAAATTATTTAATAAAAAAAAAATTAAAAGAGAAAGCCATAATATGAACTTAATATTTATTTATGTCGATCATTATGAAAACTACCTTAAACCATGTATTTTTATTTCCAAAATATTTTTAAAATTTCATCATGAATTAAATTCTGTCAACGGACGGGTCAAGTAAGTCAATTTAATGGATAATCGCCCTAAATTTATAACGTAGAAAACACAACGCGCAACCCTAAATACATTTTCAATTTTTGACTTGGGCCATTTTCATAGTTACTGGGTTATTTACTAGTATGTGGATCCATTAATTTAATTTTTGTACCCTACGCTGCTTGTCGTAAAGGGGCTTTTATGTTTGTTGGGATGTGTACAGGACCCAGAGCGGCTTGTGTGTGTTCAAACTACAGGTTACAACTTTATTTGTTTAGAACGTATTTTAGTGTTCAGATAAACGGATATGACATGAACGCTCTCCAAAATGAGTTAGATATAGCGATGTCGATGCAGAAGGTTTCCAACTCGGCTGAGTCTTGCTACTGTGTGCGAAAACAAGGTGGACTTCTTTATGAATCCAGAAATTTCTATCTTGTATGGAAGATCGCAAACAATATTTACCGTAACTTTATTTTCAACAAAATCACTTATCATAAATATCGGAAAAAAGTACTTTTTGTGCCGTACAAAAAAAACCAAGCGCATCTGAAATACTAATGACAATTATGATGGGAAATGGGCCTCAGATGTCTGTCACAGAGGTACCAATTTAACAAACGACATTAATTTGAAAACAAAGAAACAAAAGAAGGTTTACACGATATTACATTATAGACAAAACGTAACGTCACTGACCATTAGTTTAGGTCCGTCCAACCAACTTATAAGACAGGTAGCCCCAGATCACTTCACCATATTAATTAACATGCGACATAAGAAGGCCGTGCGCAATTGTATATGTAACTGTAACTGGCAAGTGCAGATTCAGACCGTATAATTTTCGTAGGGTGAGACATATTCTAGCAAACACCACCCTAGTGTATGTCATAGTTAAGGTTTCTGTCCAGAATTACCTCAACATGTGGCGTAGCGTTCATCCAATTAATAGGATTCTCACTTAATCTAATACATAAATTGGAGGAACTAACTCGGGGAGAGTTAAAAAGTATCCCATATCCCATACAACGCCTTATTTTGAGAAGTGGTCATGTAAGAAAGTATAACGTCTTATTAACATCCGTGTTAACACTTTACTGACTGATCGGCTGGTCGGTTAAGCCAACTATTATGCTTTTTCTTGTTAAACTATGAACCATGAATTGAATTGTTTGTGTCGTAGGTGTGTGCTTTTGTTATCCTGAACGCTGTTAACGCTGGTGCTGCCTTTATATGAGTTTGTGTACGATATGCCAGATGGTATATCCGATATTGTAACTGTCACAACTGTCTACCGCTTTGACACAAAACACAGTCTATATTCTAACCCGTACTGCTCGGTTAATTTCAGTGCTCACTAAATAGTCTTGATTTTTCTCTTTAGTCAATTATTACTAAAAGCGCTTGTTTCCCATGCCTCTTCCTATTGATTATAATGATTAATTAGAGCTTGAATGCTCATTTTCCATCTTTTATCTTTTATCTTTTTTTTTCCTTGAAAGGCTATGAATGAACCGTTGGAACTATAGCCATAATAACTGGTCCTTCTTTATTTACAGCCGTTCTAGAAACTAAGCGAACCGGAGAACTTTCATTTGTTAGCTATGAATCGAACGAACCGGAAGACTGTCATTTGTTAGATATGAAAACAAGATCTAAACCCTTGAAGACATCCTAAGTAGCACATAGTTCGCGACGAAAGCAGTCAGTAAGTCAATTGTCATCTCATTTTCTTTAAGGTTAAGAGTTGAGATATTGGTGTATAAATTGCGAACTACTCAACGGATACGTTTTATCACTAATCATATCCATCTCAACTCTTTCTCAGAGCATATATTTTGTCACTAACCATATTCGTTTCAAGAAATGAACACAATCGACACAATCAATTCGTTTCAACAATTGAAACGAATATGATTCGTTCCAGAAATCAATCAATTCAATTTGAACCGTTGTTCAATATTTTTTTTTCTCGTTAACTTTGTGGCAATAAATCCATTTTTATATTAACGGGATTTACCGGGGACTGCCAAATCAGTTGAATTGTGATGATATATCATTTGCACAAATTACTTCCTACTCCGCCCATAACCTATTAAAATTCATTATATACTCTTTCCCTCTGCTATGTAACTGCTCCGGTTGGTTAACATTTTCCAACACTTATTAATTGTAAAATTTTTATATGAAAATAAAAATAAAAATATTGCACTAGAGGAAAATAACGAATAGTCTTTAAAAGCTTTTACACAGGAACACTAACCAAATTCATTGTATTTTATGGATTATGGATTAGTTGAGAACAATTTTAGTAAAAAGAAATCTTTCAAAGTATTTCACTAGTTATCTATAGAGCTTTTATCTGCTATTTTTCAAGCCCCGGTGGCTTTTTCTATATTTATAATTCCTTCAAGTATAATTATTGGTGAGACTTTTTTCTTTTTGCTTTCTTTTTTTAAAAGTCATGGTTCGGAAACCCATAGTCGGAAAAGCTCTCAAAGCTTTTCAATAAATTTCAGTAGACCGAGTTATGATGTTCGTAACTATTATGAGCGGCTGCGGCATGATGTAAGTACGACGGTATGGAAGCGGTGGCATTCAATTCGGAAGCTCTTCTCCTCAAAGCTGCAATACTATGACCGCGCCAGACATCATCTTCATTAGAGCCATCTGTTGGTGATTGCATCGATTGATGACAGTGCGGTAACAATTGTTGATGACCGGCAGATACTTGGTTATTAATATTACCATCAGTACTAGTATCTGTGTGATGTTGTTGCTGCTGCTGTTGTTGTTGTTGTTGTTGTTGTTGTTGTTGTGATGTTTGCTGTTGCTGCTGCTGTTGTTGTTGAGTTTGATGATGATATTTCGTTTCATGCTGGTGACTTTGTTGTTGTTGAGGGTTATTTTGAGGCGGCGGTGGTTGTTGTTGATGATGGGGTTGAGCGCTCTATCGGAAAGTACAGGAATTAATATATTTACCATTATCTATTGTGAAGTTTAAATTATATAGACATATGTATCGCCGCAATTATGTGTGTGTGCGTGTTGTCTTAGCTAAGCTTACCATTTCACCATTCATTTCATTTTGACTAGTATTCGGTTGGTTGGACAGTGGCGGTGTCACTGAAGAACAAGAATTTATATTTGGCGGTGTAGTAGCAGTAGGGGAGCCATTTCCTACACAACCCACTCCACCGCCCCCAACATTATGCTGATACATCATGGAATCTCCTAAGGACGGAACATTACGCACAAGATTATGTTATTATCATTATTATTATTATTTGTTTTTTATCTTAAGCTCTACAATTGCGGTCTTATTAATGTGAGTTAATTGTATAAAGTAAAAAACATACCTAACGCATTTAATCCATAATGTTGATAACTACCAGCACCCATGGCGGAACCTAAATTTATACCAGAATTTAAACCACTATTTAATGAAGATGAAAGCGTAGAAGATTGATTTAATTGACCAAAACCTTTATTCATAATTAAAAATGTTAATAATGTTAAGAGAACAGATTATTGAGAAGAGAAAAAGAAAGAAACTTTTGAGTAGTAATGACACTATATATATATATATATATATATATGACATGCGATTTATCTTTATAAATTATGGGTCGTATACTTACCGGCTGTCATGGGATTAACGCCAACACTCCAGCGATCACCGCCGAACATACCAGTCCCACATAAACTTTCACCCATAGCGATATTCGTGATATTTGCTCCGAATGGCGGTAAACCGTGAGAGGGCAGTAAAGCTCCGGGCGTACGAAAGACATTAGTAGTCTTCTTGCGTTTCTTCCATTTGGCTCGACGATTTTGAAACCACACCTTCGTAAAACAATATAAAACAAAACATTACAATTAAATTTTTCAACTCCATCCATTTTCTGTTCATGTTTTACATGAATTTAATCAAGATCAATTATGACAAAGTATATTTACATACAATTCATTTATTTGCATATGCTTACGTAGCCATATAAAACCCAATCTTCTATGTACTCGTTCTACTTTCTAAAACTATGTCTTGTTAATACATGTTGTTACATGTTTCATGTTAATGGCCGCTCAACCACAGACAACTCATGTTCTTATAACAGCATGTACATGCATTGAACATGCAGTAGTACTAGTAGTAGTAGTAGTATTACAATAGTAGTGTAAGTCAGCAAACGTAACTACCCTAAACCTCTATATTCTGGTATTCAATAACTGAGATTTACTCATACTTCACAATTTCAATCAAATTTAAAATTTTAAGATTTTCGCAATGCATATACAAGTGCAAGTGTCTGTCTTCAAAGAGTTAACACTAATTTCTCGGCTAAAAATAAAAAATTGTCGATGCCAACAAACTTGTCAGTTGACATCCCGTAAAAGTTATTGTGTGACAACTACATGGCTATAGACGGGTAGTAAGGAAAGACGTTTTCTCTTCCGGCTTTAGAGTATTGGAAAAAAGCTTTGCATACTTTAAAATCAAAAGATTTTACAGGTTAGGTAGCACGTTTTCAGGTAAATAAGAGGGTTTCTAATGAATGCGTGAATTTTTTTTTTCAAACTGACAATGAGGAAATATATTTGTTGGAGAAATAAGGTTGACTTTTGTTTTGGATTGCCTATTTGGTCATTGCCAAAAGTACTGTTCATATCGATTCGAAGACAAAGCTTGGTTACTAATTATATAACTTAATTGCCACAAAGACTTTCGATAATTAGGAGTTTTTTTTGTACGATAATTTATGTTATATTTTGCTCTTTTCATAGACCTGTTAATACACTCTACCGATTGCTTATATAGACAAATATTTCTCGTTGAAAGGCTTAAATAGTTCACTTCTTCCATTAAATGCGTAAAAATTTGTTAAACATTTTCCGTAACTAATAAATAGCATTCAAGAAATAATTTTAAATCTAAGAAACCATTTTAGTACACGGAAAAGTTGGTAAATGTCGCAAAATAAACTCAGTGATAAGTTATTTACAAGACAGGAGTGGGCGTAGCAAAGATGAAAAGGGGCCACGATCATGCCCTGCCTCGTATCTCAAAATCTATCCAGGAAACATTAGTAGCGTTGAAGTGCAATGCAATATTCTTTGCGCTGTATGCAGTGTATGTTGATCTTTGTGGTTATTGTCTGCTCTAGCGACATTGGGAACTCCACATGAAGAAATCATGGAGACTAGCGGAGGTCATTTGATTGCGGAATTCTTCACCTCATAATCAAATACTATGGAAGCCAAAGGTTTATCACAGGTCTATAAGCTATTGAGGAGACTAGAAAACTAGTAGTGTGATTGGGAATCTGGAATTCGTGGGTCTATACTTCTCCTTAGACATTGAAATAGGGTTTATGAATAACAAGATTTCAAGTGTGGCTAAATATGACATACAGGCGACAACGCAAAAGCATTGTCACCCGAACTATGGGGTCTTCGAGTGCCTGGACACCCAAGTGCACAAAGAGTGGCTGCATGTAAAAAGTCGGCGTGGGAGTAATGAATTGGCTGACCGCTGCGTGCCCTCCCTTGGGGAGCGTCGTGGTGGCTGTGCTTCATTATTTGCAAAAGAAATTTCTTTTTGTTTTTCTAAGCGCGCACTTCATCCAATTCCACTTTCATTATCTTGATTTTTTGACCAGCTGTGTGGTATGTTGCTTGGTCTTTTAAAAACTTTATACTGCAAGCATTCACTGATATTAATCTGTCCACCAGATGGTCTATCAATACGTTGGGTAAAGGTCAATTTGAAAAAAAAATTACGATGCAGTGGCGACACAACCGTCTGCAGTCAAAAAATGGTTAAATTTTGTGAATATTACTACGCTTAACGTGAGGCTTCGTTTCATAGGCTCGATCAAATATCCCGTTTTCTTACAAAATGCTGCAACCGAAAGTAGTTCTTGTACTCAACAGATGTCTGATTGTCATTATTGTACTTATCTGTTTGACTTAGGTGATGAACTTATATCACGCTTAATAGTTACGTGACACCAGTTCTTCAATAAGGCAAACAAGCCATGCACTAGCTCAAATTACGCAAAAAAGTCCACCTTCTAGTAAAGACACACCGCCAAGAAGACCATGTCATTATAAAGACTCGCCTTCGATCTCTGGCTTTACCAATTGCATTTTATATTTTAGACACTCTAAATATTTATAAAGTTCATTCGATAAATTTCTATTTTTTGCCAAGATATCGTCCAATTGTTGGATAAGCGGGGCGATTGTAATGACAAGAAATTTTTGCTAACGCAAATTACAAAGTGAAAAAAACCTCAAAAAATGCCGCGGCATAACTTAGAAATAGAGAAATAACTGGGACGCCCTTATGAAAAGGCTCGGTAGTTTTAGCTTAGCTCGGTTTGTATAACAATAATGAATGAATAAACTGGTCTTGACGGTTTTCCGTAAATATATTAGACACATATTCTAATTCATTCTCACCTAAACTATGGTTTCCTATAGTTTTTAATAACTTAAATAACTTCAGCGTTCCTCAATGAAAAGAATGTTAATATGCATCGATTATATGAAAGAGTTTTCAAAAATAGCTTCATTTTTTTTTTTTTTTTTGCCTACACTTAGGCGATCATGTGTAGTAAAAAGTGTAACATATGTTTAACAGAGAAAACTGAAATTTTATTTCAACTCAAATTTTATTTCAATTTTCTTCATCTATTTTTTGTTGCTGCTTATGATCTGACAAACGTCCATGGAAGCAAGCAACTGTCCTCATTTTTGCTTTTTGATCCATTTTTTCTCTCAAGTAAACACATTTATAAATCATTGTCAAAGTCATTATTCATGCAACCTACTGATTGCCTTTTCATGTCTTGTTAACTTTTTTCATTTTTGTTTTTATTTTTGTTTTGTTATCTCTTATGTTGTTATTTTTTCTATTTTTTTTTCACGTAGTCTGTTCATTACATTCACGTTATTTATTCATAAGGGCGTAACGTAATTTTACAGTCAAAATATTTTTTTTACGGCATTAACATGTAATTTGTTTTTTCTTTTCCCCATATCATCGCAATATTACAGCAACAATGCTAACAGTTGTCTGCAAGCGTTAAATAAAAAATTAAACATAATTGAGCGCACACCCCGCTATCAAGGCATCTAAGTGTTTTCGTTAACCGACATTTTAGCGCCTGTTTATGCTTTCTCGATTCATAAAGCATTGTATATGCACACGTAATATATCGTAACCATTTAATGGTCGATAATGCCCCGGAAATAGGCAATAATTTCTGCTGCTACCCATCATCAAGCACACCTAAAAGTAGGCATGCAAAGCACGTTTAAAGCATAAAAATCGATTTTTCATAACTTTGGGAAAACGTTTCATTAGAATGTTGTCTTTTGTTTTTCCTTTAGTTTGGAAATAATAAAAGAACACGAAACAAAATCAATGTCAATTAAAGTTCAGAAAGAGAAAAAAAAAGCAACAAACACGTTTAATAATGTTTTATGAACTAGTCAAGGTCATGCAGATATAAGAAAAATTTCAGACACGCACACACAATCCTTAAAATTTATTACTTTGTTATAAGTTTTCTTTCTTTTTCTTTTTGTCCTTTCCTTTTCAGTTTATTATAAACTTTGTTCAGTTAATGCACTATTACCCAAAAATAAAGAACAAAAAGCTAACCGTTGACTTGCAGACAGTTATCTATATGTATATGTATGTACATGGAGATAGATGCAGCACATAGAGACACAGTCGCAACTATAGACAGACAGCTGACTAAAGAGACGACCATTATAAGCATAACATATAATGTGTGTATTGGTGGTGATAAATACCCGTGGGATTATCGTCAACATTACATGCAAAGTTACTTTGCTAGAAATTATTGTCGACTGCTGATTGTCTCCATTTTTTTTTCTGGTTTTTAGCAAAGTGTTGCATTACGTTGCTGAACCCGAAATTGATTGTGGCCCACCGTGACGATTAACAGAAAGGAACTTACTCTGAATCGTTTCATATTAGCTAGTGTCCGATAGTTGATTGCATGATTGAAGATGCATTCACTCGACATATCGATCGTGCACCGCATTTGACTTGCAATATACATATGAAATCCTGTGTTTGTAAAATTTTGCAGAATAAAAAACCATGACATATCATACCATGTATATTGATTTATCCATTTTGTGGTTCCGAAAGTAAATGTAAATAAAACAATCTTCTGCTTGAGATTTGGATCAAAGTTTTCATTCACTTTATTGTTCGGACCTTGCCATTATGTGTGGAATACGAACACATTGAAATGTCAAGTGTTGTTGAACGACTCATATTGTAAAATAACAAATATTGCACTAAATTATAATGCCCTCGATAACAGTTCTTTTTTGCACATGCTACTGAAATAGGGTTGTCAAATCCGGACCAAGAAATGGTTAGCCCTAAACTTCTTCTCATATATAAAAGTTTTGTATAGTGACTTTTAATGGGGTTTCTTTTGGAACTAAGTATCTTGACTTCGTTCAGAAACAAACACCTAAATAGGCTTGTACTAGAAAACCGAAACTTATCAGGGGCGGGCTCGCGGTTCGCGGAGGGCAACTAATTTTAGAAATGGCACGGTTTAGAAAATTTTTAATAGCCAAGAATTGATATTTTGATCGATTACTAAAGTTAAGATCTCAAATGTAATAAATTAAACTAATCATTATACACTACAGAACTTGTGGTACAAAGGAATATTAAGTTTGTGCGTACGTATGCAACACCCAGAAAGCCTGGAGGTAGGATTCCTTTTATTATACAGATCGATTCGGAATCACTTTCTGTTCGTTTGTCTGCCTGTACTTTCCTTTTTTGGGTTTCAACCTACGGGTCGCAACTTTGAGACACCTTGATGAAATTCGGTACTCCAACACGTCTCAGCCTAAGAACGAGCGCTATTGAAAATAGTTTAAATCGAATCACTTTTTCGATCGCTTCCCATATAACACTTCAATCTGAAAAGTTGTTATATGAATGACCGTATTCAGGGAAATGATGTAAGGTGTCCAATGGACTCTGTCCCAGTGATTTTACTTGTTTTAACCAAATCAAGAAAAACAAATTTATTTTTATTTACAATATTCATTCCTTTCCGAGTCTTCCTATGGATAAAACATGCAATAAGAAATAATGAGTAATTCTACCATGTATTAAACCTATAGATGGCTCCCAGTCCAGATCACTTCAGTTGAGTTCAACTTTCTATTTATTAAACCGGCGGTGACTATGCGTTTTAAACACGAATTTTCTTCTGTTAAGCGAATGGTTGAGGATTTTAATAACATGTCTGGTGACATTTTCTTTTATTACGTCTGCTATGGCCGGGATATATATGTCCTTGCGAATCTATACATGGAGTACCTATTATTATACACAAATTCTTTGTAAGCCTACTAAACTATGCTGAACGGAAATCAAAAATAGTGGGATGAATTTACTTTCATCTGTCAACTAAAGTGCCAAAGTGATGGTAAAAGGTGCTCTTTTAGTTATAAAGTAATCACATAGGATTTTCAAGATCGTTTATTACTGTTTGCGAGTTCGAGGCATGGCTAACCTCCCACTTATAAAGCAACCCGATTTGAAAATAACAGTAATAAATTTCTGTTTCGACTGTTAAATTGAAAGTTTAGGTGAAAAACCAACCGTCCCGGTATACTTTAAAAAATAAGCATTCAATGTTCAAGAGGGCATTTAAAGCGCCATAAAAAATGAGTCGAACTTTACTTTTTAGATAAATTACTAGAGTTGTAGAATGAAAATACTGGCATAATAACTATTTCAACCAAAGTTTACCACGTTTCTAAAGGTCAAATGCATGTTGTGCAAATAAAAATTGGATCAGGAACGAAAGCCTTTGAATAAATATGAAAATTCTGTGTACTTTGCAGTTAAGGAAGGCTTAAGGGCTTGCTTTCAACTTCATAGACAATAAAAAAAAAATTTCAAGCTTCATAGACAATAAAAAAAATGCTTGATAGCAGCTGGCGACTTTTATTAAGTGTTGGTTACCCGATTCTGAAAAGGAGAAAATTTCTTTAAAAAGCTTTCAATAATCGACTTTCGCCTATTTAAAATTAATGAAACTTAAAGGTAATCAATAATTTTTTTAGCAAAATATTTAAACTTTTCCAATAGTCAGGTAATGCTGTAATAAATGGTAGTAACTCAAATTCCATTTCCACTAGAAATTTTCTATTATTTTGTACTTGCGTAAGCCAAAGATTTTCTCCACCCTTTAACATTTCCCATAAGAATAATTGTCTGGGTATGTGGTGTCAAAAGTTACATTTAATATCAAACAAAAACAAAAGAGAGAAAATCTGTTCAATTCTTTAATATAAAACAGAGGGTAAATAAGGCATAAAAAGGAACGAGTTGGTTGCTATGAGAAAAAAAGATAAAGAATATCCTTCAAAATTATATTCGGCTTTGGACGACCTTTGGTTACCCACCATCTATTTTTTACTTTGAACGTGACAATGATTTGGTTACATTTGACAGAGTTAGGAGATCGTAGCAACTTCAAATTGATAGCCCGCTACCAGCCTGCTTTACGTACGCAAATAATTTGAAAATTTGGATTTAGCTTCCGTTTTTGATTATAGACGTATTTGTGGCCGAATTATGTCCACTCGAAATCGATTTGAAAGCATCATTCAGATAATAAATGACGGCTGACGTCGTTTTTACCATCGTGAGAACTCGAAGAATAAAAGAACTTATAGGCGAATAAATTTGGGCAGATCGACCTAGTTAAGCTGCTTATGAAAGCTTTTTATGTCTAGCTTATAGGGGCATCTATTTAAACTTCCGAATGCCGCAAAAAGTGTGAGAAAGTTACGATGACTTCTATGGGCGTCAGAATTCAAAAAATGCGAGGGCTGGCAGAAAGATTCACTGACATAGAGATTGTCTTGGGGATTCTCTTTGAGGCATATTTCGGAAAGTTGCAGAAGGAATCAGAATATTATAGTCAACGATGAGTATGAAAACTACACCCAATTTGTTGTATATGTATGGCAAGCAGTAGCGCCTTTAAAACGGGGTGGAACATGGAAACTATTATATTATTTCTTTATACCCAAGGACGAGAATGATAATAATGTTTGCAACATCCAAAAGGCAGCTTCAGAGATCCCATCAAGTATATATTTTTTTGATCAGTTCTGATCGGCTAAAGTTCTGAATCGGCTAAACCATGGCTGCCCGTCAGTGTGACCGGGTGGTAGGTGTTGTTGACAATACCCCGGTCGCCAAATGAAGATATCAAATTTGATAGAAACATGGGAAGTTTGTGTACGCTCGAAATAAAACCATGGAGAGGTAAATATTCAAGATTCGGCCCCGCCGTACATAACTTTCTTACTTGCTTTTAACTCTAACGAATAAATTACAATAAGTAGCTTATGCTTGCTTTTGTCTTCTGATCTGCGCTACTGATTTTTCTCCTCTCAAGGGTGAAAGTGACTTTATAAGCATAACATTGCCGTTTGATTTGTGGTTAGTTAGTTATGAAATTAATGATTCTTGGTCTACAAAAAAAAAAAAAAAGAAAAAGAAAAATTAACAAATAATATCTATAAGCTTGGCAGGGGGGGAAAGATGCACGAATTAAGGGAAAAGGGTGGTGGAAGGTAGTACAGAAAATGTTTATAAAAACGACACTAATGTCGCATTATATTGAAAATTGAGAGCAATATGATTATTAAACACCTGTCAGTATTGTTGCACTGGATATTGTGTAGAATCGTGTAACCAACAACAAATGCATTACATATCAATTCCATTAAGTTATTGACTTTTTCAATTCCTCGCCACGTAATGTATGTATATATGTATGTAGATATGCAAGGCAAAAGGCATAAACAACGACCATTGAAAATTTTCATTAAAATTTTATTAGTTATTAATTTTGTTCTACAGTGCATACTATATGCAAATTCGTTTCTTTTTTTATTTCAGTCGATTGTCATCTCTAAATAGGGAAAAGCAAACTTTATTAAAAACATTTATTTATATTTTCTCGTTGCGTTGTCAATCGAATCTTTTTTCGTAAAGTGTAATAATAACTGTTTGTATCAGGTAAGGTAATATTTTTTTGGTTTCTCTTATTGCCACTCTTTGACTTGATGACACAATCATTTTATAACCAATCAAAAATCAATTTTGTTTTCATAACAACCCAGTTGTAGATTTTTCCTTTTCGTTCCTGTACTCTTCACTATTCACTTATCCGTTCGAATCATCAAAAGAGAAAAGTTCATAAAAATCACTCACAAAATGAAATCATTTCATAATGGACCCGTTTGGCTTTCTAAACTGATTTGGTTTTCTTTTTTTTTTTTTTTTTGTTTCCTCGTCTTCGTT
>KK502497.1:326248-404947 GCA_000688735.1 Glossina austeni | reverse complement strand
ATATATATCTATACGGGGCAAACTGTCGATTGTTGGCTCAATTTATAATCAGAAATGAATTCCTCCGAACCTATTCTTTCCTCATTTCCATTTGGCTTTCTAAACTGATTTGGTTTTTTTTTTTTTTTTTTTTTTGTTTCCTCGTCTTCGTTCTTTACGTAAATGTCCATAAATGCTGGATATTGTCAATAAACCAACCATCGTCAACCATTGGCATTCAAGCAACAGTAGCAGTGGTAACAATAAGCTTTTCCGTTTTTCTTTGCTGCCTAAGTATGCATTGAGTGGTTTATGAAAATCGCTTTTTGGCCAATATCTTTTCATTTTATCAACCATTTTTATGTGATTTTAGCCCATTTGGCTTTACATTGTGTTTCTCACATTTGAACATGCTGCAGAAGCATATAAAATCCCTATGTCGTGTGTTGGCGTAAGCACGTAGTGTTTATTATGCTTTATACAATAATATCACATATACAGTAAGCAACAAAGCCTTTTATTCTGTCGTCGATTTATTTTATGTTATCCTTTAAATCCTACTTTACGACAAAAGCCAAATACGACACTTACACTGTCGTTTGTTTTATTGTTCATTCAAAGAATATTACTACTGTTGCTGCTGCTGCTGCTGACTTTTGCTTTTCCGACTGTAACATTTCTCTATCGATATACTTCAATGTCCACTAACCGTAAGAAAGAAAGAAGCAAAGAATTTTAAATTGAAAACAACTAAGACGATTACATTCACCTGGTCACGTCCCTACCTCTGGCATGTACAAGTAAATTGTTCAGTGTTTAATTGCGAGTTTATATCAAGCAAGTTTGATAGAGTCCTTATCAATATTTTTTCAAAGAATTTTGTTCTAAATTAATAGAGAAGTTTTAATACTCATCACCAAGAGGCCAAGGGTGCGTTCATTTTTTTAAGGAAACTTTATAAAGCCTATACAGCGTAAATGTTCTTGATTAGCATCAAATTTCTAATCGATCGCCAGTTTCCTTGCTTGCCTATATAATGCCGGCGATAAACAGTCTTCCAATCGCAACCGATACCGTTTCAAAATTTAAAAATGTGATTAGAAATCTTCACGCGCAAAAGGGCCAAATCAACCAAAGTGTACGTCTACAGCATAATATAAAGATAACAACAACACTTCTGCGCAATACCTATGTTAAGAGTGACGGTACGCTCACTTCGTTAATTCGTTTGCAACTCCTAGAAAGAAGCTTTATAACCCTATAAACCTTACATGTACTCTTGATCATAGTATGAAATACTGATGTCTGTCTCTCTTGACATCTTAATTTTTGCGATCGTAAGAATTAACATATTCCCCTCATGTTTGCCAGAAACATTGGAAACTGTTGCATGTAGCTTGCTATTCCAAACGGGCAAAGATGGTCAAAGGACAGAGAGAAAGTTTCAAAGGAAAGCGGTGAGGAATAGTTTTTTTCGCCTGTGGCTTTTACTTCGTAACAATGTATATTATTGGACAACTCTCCATAGCATGCGCTTTTTTTAATATAGTAAGAAGCTTCGTCGAGAGTACTGTGTACACCCACTAAGAGATGGCGGTGCATTCGTTGTGTAGAAATTTTTGCAGCACCCAGTGCAAAGCCATATAAATATTTATAGCCATATAAATATTTTTGATCGATGTTTGCATACCTAATCCGTTCGCCAGTTAGTCTGTTTATGTTTGTGCCGCTCTGTCATGATTTCCTGCTGTAAATTGTAATATACATCAGCTGTAAATTTGCCACAAAGCATTGAAAGTTTTTCCATGCGATGAATTAACAACACGGCTGCCTTTTGCCTGTTACTCACAAAATACTCAATCGGCACTACTATAAAAACCTACAACTATCCAAAAATCAACCACTCCCTTGAAATATTGTAGGTAAGCAAAATTAAACTTTTTTCTTTTAATAATTTTCTGCTTTTATATCAGTGCGGGAATTGTTGTTTTTTCAAGTTTTTACATTCTCTTAGTCATCGCAAACAGGATCTGGGTGTAACTAAGAAAATATTCTTGAAGTCCTAGCTTTCTATTCAAAATTTATAAGAATACCATTATAAATCTGATTTGAAATTTAATTTAAAGTTTTAAGCACTAAAGCATTTCTGCTATGTAAAGAATTCTCCAAGAAGAGAAAAATCTTATTGAAATCAATCACGCAATAGATCCATTGTTTCACAAATCATGTAGCAGGTGGCACAGTTATGTTGAAAGTAAACGCCATCCCTATCAATACCATCATTTTCAGTGGAGGAAAAATAAAGTCAAGCCCCATTCTATTGCTAGGTGGATAGGTAGATCCATTCACTGTCAAGCCAGCAGCATCATCGAAAGAGTATAGCTTCAATTCGATCATTTCTCTAGGGGTTGTCGCGGGTTCAGACGCGACAGCTTCCCTGGTTTACGTACCCAAAAAAACCGGATGAGCTTCATCACTCGGGACAATTTCGTTTAAAAAATGTTTTACTTCATGCATTTCAAGCATCTACTTAGCAAATGCAACGCGAATGAAAATATTCTGGTTATTAGATATGTTGATGGTTCAAAAATGGCATAAATTGCAAAATGATACCTCTTGATGAGAGGCGCTATACTTGATTTTTGATGTTCTGTACAAGCTTTAGCGCGATTGAATGACGAAACAAGGTATAATCATAACATTTTTTTGTACGACCACAATCTCAACATGAATGTTTTTGAACTATGAATTTTTTAATTACATACCTCAGCAATATTGGTGCTTGTGCTCAGTTCGTAGTGTAAAGAAGAAAGGTCAACCGTTCCCACATATGTTTCGTACCACTTTGATTAACCGATTTCATATACCGAGATCGTAATCTATCTAGTCGTTAGAGTTAACTTAGTTTGAGCAACATAACAACAGTGATATTATTTTTCCCCTAACATTTACTTTCACACATGAAACGCATAGTGGTTTTGTTTAAAAATTTTTATCAACTCAGCTAAGAGATTTTTCAAATCATTTGAACGCTCTTATATATATTTTTTTTAATAAACGCAGAATGTAAAGACTTTTAAAAATCCGCCACGTAATGGTTAAATGTCATCATTGCCAAACACTAATTCAATTAGAGCATTGTAAGGCTTTCATAATTTATGATATGTACTTAAACTTGTCGCTTAATAATATACTGCATTGCGAGGCCTTCGTTACAGTTTTCCCTGCATTAGAAGCGATGAGACTCAACTAATGTTATATATATATATATATATATCATATCCACCATCCCTATATCATATCCATCATAACCATATATATATATATATATATGGAGCAGAAGCAAACATGATTAGTCTGAAGAGAAAAATTTTATTTTTTAAGAATGAACTAGAACCGCCTTTGAAAAGTATTGATTATAGTAAAATGATAACGGTATCTTCAAAATGGATAATGTGGAACTGGAAAGAAAACAGAGATGTAGTAAACTATACGCGTTAATACTAAGTTAATAAATCAGCAGAGACATATTTTTATTTTTTGCGTCAAGCACTTTAGACACAACGCATTTATCAGCGAACCAAAGTTCATAATATATCGGCGACATACCAAAGATCTTATTGTCCATTTATTAAGCATCTAATGCCGCTTGCTGTAAGAAAATTTATAAACTCGCCTTCTCATGATATTTCAAACTTGTTCCTTTTCATTTTCCGTAAATTTACTCTAAATACGCCAGAACTTCTGGTGTAGCACTTCTATTCATTTATTTATTTATTTATTCATTTGTTTTTTTTTAGTGACATAGTAGTCTATAACTGGCAATACTTTTCCTGTTGCTTTACTTAAAATTATCATTAATAATTGCATTAAACCAAAGTTTCACGGTATACACATAATGTTTATCTTTAGGCAATAATAAAGATAAATTTCTTTGCTTACATTTAGGCGAAATGTGAAAACTTTTTGGTGTCTTATCTAAGTGAATATTTGCAATGAAAGCAATAATAATAATGCATATAATAAGGAAAAAACTTTTATGTCAGTGTATGTGTTTTTCTGCTTAAGCATGAGAACGCTCCTGAAAGCCTACCATTTAGAGAGTATTTAATTGATATCAGAGAAGGCTGCAAGCCCCTCAAGCGTAGGCTGACTTATGCCAAATATAGACCCGTCGTGATGAAAAAAGCTGATGGGGAGATATTGTGGAAAACAACTGCGCTCGCTTTAATTCCATGATCTCAATCGAGGAGACGTCGTCGAAATGCTAGAATCATCAATTCTACAGAATAGGGGTTCGGAATACTTTAAGTCCAATAACACATCACTTAATGAGTTTTCGGTCTGACAAATATTCATTGGCTATTCATAGGCCCATATCAATTCTACATAGTACTGACCCAAGACAATGTCCCAGTCGATGCACAAGTCGATGACAATTCAATTGCTTCCAATTGCTTCTCCACTCCCTAGACCTGGACTCCGGCGACTGCTAGCTTTTAGACGGTACAAAAAAGATGCTAGAGTGGAAGAAATTTGGCTCAAACGAACTGGTGATTTCCGAAATTGACGTCTATTTTGAGGTCAAAGACAAATCATTCTACAAAAAACGCATCAAAAAGTTAGAGGAGCGTTGGAATGATTGCATCGCTCTTGAAGGATATTATGTTGAATAACTAAAAACAATGTACTCTTCTTTAATTACACTGGAGACTTATTGAGTAATGTGATAATTAACAGTAATTAACGAATTTAATGAGACCGTTCCTCTAAGTTTTCAAAATAACTATTTTCTATAGATTTTTGTTCTTCGGTTTTGTTTAAATACACGTGCGATTTCCAATCTTTTTTTAAATTATCACTAATCTTCAAGTGCTTGAGAAACATGTTCCTTTCCATGCTGCTTGCTTAAATCAATCTCCAAATATTTTATTCAAAATGATGCAAATGTCGGTGATTTTTTACAAATTCAACTTAAAATTTTTATTTATTTTCGAAAAGTATTTTTTTTCTTCTTATCCTTTCATTTTCACTGATGTGTACGAACCTTGTGTACCAAGCTTCAAATACGCATACGTAATGTTCGCCTCAACCCCAAGGCAATGGAATTTTATCTTAAAACTCATTCTAGCCAACACTCGTCTCCTTTGGCTTTTGGTGAACAGATTTTTATACGCATACCGGAATAACCATGACATCGTATTTTAATTTAATTTTAAATTAAATGCCAACATAAAAAATAATGTTATTTCTAAACGATAAATAAAGAGCTTTTTCCATATTTTCTATTGCCTTGTTGCCTTCCTTTAGATGAATGCTGGCAAACGAGTTAAGGAAATGGCTGAAAAGTGGATATGCATTGTCTTAAATATTTACGATTTTTAAATATTTAAAAGAAAAAAAATATCAAAATTAAATTATCTTTTCTCGAATTTTATTAAACAAAAGCATTCCAAAGTTCTTTGACAAAATTTTTGAAAAAACAGATATTCGCAAGAAAAGAAAAAAAAATCAAGAAATGTTTTTCATTTTCTGCATTATTTAGAGCGCACGCGTTTTACTACTATCTCTCTTTCTTTCTCTCTCTCTTTCTCTCTCTCTCTCTCTCTCTCTCTCTCTCTCTCTCTCTCTCTCTCTCTCTGTTTCTCTGTGTGTGTTTTTTCTCTTTCGCTCAT
Source organism: Glossina austeni (assembly GCA_000688735.1). NCBI lineage: Eukaryota > Metazoa > Arthropoda > Insecta > Diptera > Glossinidae > Glossina > Glossina austeni. Next base: position 399,293 of record KK502497.1, on the reverse strand, counting down.
CTTATTGGAGTCTCTAGGTATTGGGGTTGATGAGGAAAATTTTTCAGCTGATTTCTTCCTTTGTCAATGTTATTGTGAATGATTTGCTCTCTACTTGTTTAATGCACAATTTTCGGCTACTCCTCCTTTTATCTTTTCATAACACATAGCGTATTTGTATAAGTACGTGTATACATAATGTACAAAGAGAACTTCACATGCACACGTGTGTATGTATTATATTTACGTGAACATCAATAGAAATATTCCACTTCCGGTTGCCACTGACAATACTTTTGTATTCTTACTTATGGTGCACACGGTTGTTTGTGCGTGTGTTCTGTATGCGGCGCTATGCTATGTTATGCTATTCTTAGCTTAGGGATTTGAATTGAAATTTTCAAAAAACAATAACAACAACAATTGATAGCGACTTTGATGTTGATAGATACGGAGAAAAGATATTTATATAGGGTTATGCATGTATTTTTGTTTACAACACTTGACAAGTTGAGATTTCTAACAAAGAACAATATATATATATATATAGCCACAAGATTGATGTTTCTTTTGCGTATGTGGGTATGTTTGTGTTTGTGTGTGTGTGTGTGTGTGTGTGTGTACGTGGATGGTTATTATTATTATTTCAAGTCAAGTTGTCAAGGTGACCATTAGGTACATAATCACGGTTCGTATTCATACTTGAAAATCTTGTACCGACAAAGCTCACAAGTTTTGAGAATAGAGTGTGCATAAGAAACGCGTGCTGTAGCAGCAAACACGCGCTTTCAAAGTGAAAGTTATTAAAAAAAAACGAAACAATTTTTTCCTAGTTTGTTTTTAACTTTTTTTCTCTTCTATATCTTATATGTTTGCTTTGTTTTTCGTCTTTTTTATTTGAAAACATTTTATTAGAATTCCATTTACAACCAAGGTAACCAATAACCTACACATGAAATTGTTTATATGGAATTTTTGATCAAAATATGCAATAAAGTTTTTATGGAATTTTTTGAAAGAATTTTTTATTTGTGTTGCTTTAATGAAAAATTGTTTTTTTTTTTTGCATTTGTTTATTAAGCCAGAGATTGAAAAAGTTTCCCGTTTGTTGAAAAGTATTTCTATATCGAATTCCATTATCATATATATGTTTCATAGATGCTCCTAAAAACTTAGGATCAGACTATAAGGTGGTGGAACACGGCAGTATTTGCCAGCATGTAGTGGAGTTTTAATGTTAACTCTGCAAGTCAGTTTAGTTTGACTAATTCAACTGTAAGTAGCCGCACAAGTAGGAATCCCGATTACTAAGCCAGTGTTTGCGGACTCAAACCTCAATTGCCGTAGAGTTTAATTTGGTCGCATAACATTTACCGATCCGTCAGGCACATATACATTAGGCTGCCACGACCGCTTTCCTATCTCTCTGTCTTTCTTTCTCATTTCTTTCTTATCGACACCGTGGTAGGCGAGTAAGGGACATATCCTGAGTTATGTAGTATTAAAAAGTAAGTTTCAAAATTGTATCCGTAAGGCACAATAATAACTTGGGATTTATATACATATATATATATATATATATATATATATTTTTTTTTTGTTTTTGACTAAAATGATCGCTCAAATATTAAAGGATAATGTAAAACGATGTTCATAGACATGACAATATTTAAAGCGGTTCATAAATTTGATTTGGCAAAGATATTTTAATAGCAGTTTTATGGGTATTTAAATATTGGACCGCATTTTTGTCGAAACATGATTTTTTAAAAGATCGAGGAGAGTAACCGCAACAAGTTTGATGCTTTTGAGCCGAACTATTTTAATACAAATCGCAGCCGATTGGGATTTACTGCTTGAAAATTTGTCATTTTAGTCCACTTGCTTGCCAATGATATTAACATCAATATTTTTAAAAAGGGACCTTCTTTGAGTATATCCTTTAAACTTCAATCAATTGACTTGACATTTTAACTGTTGCTTCCATGCTACAATGTATTATATAATGTATTATATAAATTTTGTGAAATTCATGAACAATTTTTAAGAACTTTTTTCCAAAAGCCAAAGAAGAATGAATGTAGTAGAAACCGAAAATAGAAAAATTTCCACAAAATGCTCACCAAATTTTGAGTTGTGGTCAATCACATCGAATTTGTTGATTTAATGGCCGCCATTGACGTCGCATTTTTTTTTTTTTAATCAATTTTTGTGAAAATGAACGGAAGGCTTTTGGTTGAATTTTCCGAGCATTTTCTAGCTTCAAAATTCCGATTTGTTAAGGATGCGATAAGCGAAGTTATATAAAAATAGTTACTTGGTAGAAGTGTCTGCCCTCCGTTTTATTCTAAAAAAGAAAGAGTATAAATTTTTTATATACTTCACGTAATTTACGCCTGTACGCGAACACCTAGACACTATAATAATAAACGTTTTCATATTTATACCCACCACCGAAGCAGGTGAGTGTACTCCTTTCGGACCACCAGAAAGGAAACTTTAGAAGTATCCATATTCTTGATTAGCGTTAAATTCTGAATCTATCTAGCCATGCCTATCCGCCTGTCTGCCTGTGTGAGTATACGCGTTGTTAACACTCTCCTAATCGCAAACATTAAGATCTCGACTTCAAATTTGGCAGACATAGGAAGTTCTTGTACGCAGGTTGCTATTGGTAAAGTTAACCAATTCGGTCGAAGGACACTTAGGCAGTTCAAATGCAATTTTTAGTGAACACAAAGTGGTAGAATCTTTTGAACCTTTCAAGAGCATGAATTAGCTGGGATGTTTTCTTTTTTTTGGTCGAAAATTAACTTTTTTCGGAGCAAAGTAAACCAACAGGTTTATCAAAATATTGCCAACCGCTGGCTACTGCTTTTCCCACTCAACTCTCAAGCAATTTTCGAATTCCACCTCGCAAGAATATCTCGCCTCGAGACTATTCCCAAAGGATATAATGAGAATACAAAACATTTTCCATTTAAAACCCACTCGCTCGTGTGATCATTTTGACGCGTTCTTAAGAAGTAAGCTAACACCTTTGGAAAACCCTTTATCTACATCTGAATACCGTAAATGCATGTAATGTATGGCGTGCGAACTCAATCTGTTCCTTAGAGTGTAAGGCTTTCTAAGCAGATATCTATATCCGTCCAAGCTCTTTGATACAGTTATCGGACATTCTTATGTTTCCCGTCCGCTCCGTGAAAACAACGACGAGTAATCTTGTATTCGCTGCTATCCCGTTGTTGCAGTATTCCTAATGGATCTTTTCATGTTTTTGTATAGAAAATGACAAAATTGCTGGTGGTTGTGTGTCTCCTCATCCATAACCAACAATGTTATTGCTCTTCTATTAAGCTCCGTATTAGATACATTCTTTATTTGAAATTTCATTGTAATCCCCCCCCCCCCCATCCCCACGCCAAATTGTTTAAAGCATTAGGAAATCAGTGGGCTACTCGGCAGGACATTTGTTGAATTCGCTCACACGCTGTGCAAAAGACATTAAAATGACCAACATTACTAATTTCTTCTCTGCTGACTGAATTGAATGAAATCTAAAAATAAACGTTAAATGAGTCGATTCAAAACAAACAAACAAATTAACATGTAATAAGTCAACAAACATGGTGACAAAAGAAAAAAGGCAACGGATAATGCTTCTTTGCGCTTAAACGAAAAAAGAAGGGCTCTGGTAAGCTATGGTGTTGACACGTGAGCTCAACTAACTCACTGTAATAACTGACAATATAACTGCGTTTGAGTCTTATGTCTGTTTATTTATGAGCATAATGCATTTGTCTGCTAAAAGTGGGGGAGGCAAGCTTTTACACTCCGTCTAACTGTGCGTTAGACGTACATTTAAAGAAAATTAACTTATCATGATTTAACACTTTTTCTGTTTTGTCTTCTCATGTTTGCGCATTTATTGGTTAGTTTATTAATTTTCCGACTTTATGCTTCAGCAACATGTTGCTACAGGGATGATAAACTGATGCGTAGCTAAAAAAACAAAAAAAACAAGCACGTGTCTCCATATGTTATGAATATATTGCGCCGTCTATTAATACCGAGAGATGAAATGTATAAAGATTTCTTCAATCACTTGGCAGGGCGTACATCAAATTAGATAGAAAAAGCGCAAGGCGGAAGAAATATTCCGCCAAAACAGAAATAATTCACTCATCTTGATATTATTATATATCTTTATTTTTAATAAGTTTATTAGGTTAACTCACAAAACATTTAGTGCTGGAATTAGAAGAAATTGAAAAGACGATCTACTGTTTCTTATTGCTTCTTATTGCCCGTGCATTATTTTCTATCCGGTCTATTCCGGCTTATTAATATAAAGTAAAAGTCCTTTTAAACATATCTGCTGCAGCTGCATTAGTTAAAAAAAGGAAAGCTCAGCAAGAAGCAAAAATTTGTTCAAATTCTGATAGTAAGTAAAATCGTGATGTTCCATTTATATCTAACGTTACTCCTTCGATTTGATTCGGTGCATTGTCCTCAAGAAGAGTATTTTTTTTTTTTAAGCAAAGGCCGTATATTCTCAAGAATTCTTTTCGAGCTCAATGCATCCAAAACGATTGTTGTTACATTGTTTTATTTCGAACGCAGTTAACGAAATCTGCATGAGTAGGTGAGTGGTAAGATTCGTCACTACCAAGTCGGCGTTCGTGGGTTCAAATCTCAATTCGGTAGAATTTACTTTGGTCATAGATATAGTGAGCACTCAGTCCACAAACGCATAACATCTACCGATTAGGTGACCATTAGACAGAGGGCACTCCCTGTATCTTTCTCTTTTCTCGCTTGTTACTCACCGTCTCTGTGTTATACGTATAAGGAACATCCTCTCAATGCTTGAATATAAAAAACAGTAGAAGCGACAGCTGGTGAATACACTTGATGGAAAAGCCCGAAAAGTTCATTAACATGGTCTTAATGCAATAAAATTAATATTCTTGTCAAAGAATGTTATTGTGATTCATCATAAACTATTGCAAATTATATTTTGATGCCATAAAAAGTCTTAATTTCATTAGATTCGCTTACATATGGCGAAGTCTCGAAAAAAATACAGTTACGTAGTCCAAATATGGTTCATTTATATTCTCGAACCAACTTGTCACAAAATATTGAAAAAGAGACGTGTTTGTCATATGGTCAGGATCTGTAATATCATGTTAGTACCCTTAATACTATTACTTAACGATTTTTTTCGAGAAATTTGGAAAATTGCAGTTTTTTTTATTCTAGAAAGAGTTTTTGAAAAAAAAGGCGGCGTTTTCTTAATAGCTTTTGTGTCTAATACGTTAGTGTATCGGATTTCAAAGTATTAAAAAATCTCAAAAATAGCGACCATGTGGATGGAGCATAAGCACAAGAGGCATCAGATAGACAAGTGACAAACAGGCAGACGAACAGACATCCCCAAATCGATTCAGAAAATAAAAGACTGGAAGGAAATGTTTCTGAATGGAACGGTATATCAAAACCCAAACCTATCTTTATACTCTTCTGGTTGTTGCGTACATCAGCACATATTAAATATACCCTCTACCATAAGCGCTGCAACACGTAAACGTTGGCCGCATTCTCTTTTCGCACATAAAGTGAAAGTGAAGGCGAGTAGGGTGATACCATTTATAGAACGGCGTCTCTCGCTCCGCCTCTATCATATAAACGTTCTTACAAAATATAAGCCCGTATAAGGCGGCAAAATCCGACATTTAGTAATTTACGATGACAATTTGGCACACAATATGTGACATATAAATTTACTGTGGTAAGTTCCTATTAAAAGTATGCATTTATGTGGCAGCAAATATATATATATATATATATGTTACCATACATATAATTTTTGATATTATACGCCAGCTGGCTTAGCATGCGTAGTAGTAGGTTTCGCCCGACTATAACGTTTTAACGTTAATTATGCTCACGCTTATCAATCGCCACCAGTTCCATTTATTTCCATATCTGTTGTGAGTCTGAAGTTACCGGTGAACACAAATTGAAGCTTTTGATACGTTCTCTGACTAAACATTTCTACGTTAAAATCTATGGCCTTACTTTGAAACTTCCCTAACTGACATTTAAACAAAAAGACACGCCAGAAGTGAATATATATAACCCGAAATAAAAATCGTGTTGCTGAGGTTTATATCTGGGGGAAGCTAATGCAAAAAAATTTTTAAAATACCCCTTAGTAATTTCTTCCTATGAAATAAAATAAATCCCCTAAATATAACTTTTGCTTTACCTTGTCTGAAACACGTATGCGTTTATTTACTTTATTCTCTATCTCTGTCATTACCTTACGTCAGTTCCATAATTATCTTTGCCTCGTGATAAATTATGTGCCTTCATTACTAGTGTTGAAATGTTACATTAATAGCCTGTTATTACAAGACCATAAATCACTGATAGATTTATAACAGAGCGCTGGTATGGTTGATGTTAATATCATCGGTAAAAATATCGATTTACTCATGCTATTCCATATGATAAGTGTTTTATTAACTCATTTGTAAATGACTCCTTTTTTTTGCGAATTCATCATCCGAATACAAGAATTTAATAAAAATGGCAAAGGATTTGTAACAGTTGCACTTATTTATCATAGAACGCGATGTAGATTCGCAAAAAATATAAAATTTTGTATTAGATCTGTCCGATCGTTCATTGGATGTGTTTTTTAACAATAAAAATTAAGTACGAGGCTGGCCTGAACACATCTTCAAAACTGTCAAAACCAAGCTAAAACCAGGTGAAAACACTATAATTGGGCTCAGGCCGCCGTTAAATACTCTACACTACCCTAGTTATTCACATAACGCCTTCATATAAGCCTTATATTGCAAGTGGTTCGACTCGAGCAACAACGGCGTTAGTCCTTGAGCCAAAACATGTCAGTGTACCATATTTCATCAAAACTATCTCGAAAATTGTAACCTGTATGTCAAACACAAAAGCCAAGAAGGCTACATGAGCAGGCAGATGGACCGTCGAAAAGCTTAAATCGATTTAGAAAGTGATCGGTATAATAAGACATGGATTTATCTCAAGACCTTTTGTATGTTGCATACATTGCCACAAACTTAGTATACCTTTGTACCACAAGTGGTGCAGAGTATAACTAAAGAATTTTTCTAAATTATTTGTATATTTAGACATGCAAGCAGAGAGTAATATTTATATAACCTAAGGATCGACTGTTTGTCACTTTCGATACTAACACGACACTAAGTGATTATCCTTTCTTTTTTTCCTTTTGAATGGAGGGTGTTCGAAAATCATAAATTTCCTGTTCACTTCGGTTTTTCTTCTAAAAGGTTTTTGTTCAACAAACCTCAATGTGTGGTTATCCATGAAAAACTGTTAACAATTTCTATAACAATTCTAAAGCAAATCAATTGATAGGCTTTACGTATAGATATTTGCAGGCATAACCAAAATGGACTGACACATAGTGAGTAACCACAAAAACCTTACAAAACTGCATTTGATAGTATCACAGTTGTGTGAACGTTTCTATTTTGAATTTTCAAATAAATTTTTTGCACAGTTTTTAAATTTTGCCTAAAAAACAAAATTTTCTTTTTTTCTGGCTATAAATAGGCTTTTATTAGGGTTTATGGAAAAGGCCTAAAAGCCAACATTATTAAAGCTCGTAAACACTTATTTAAAGAAAACCAACGAAAGCATACAATGAAATATAAAAAAAAAAAAAAAACTGACAACTATCCTAGGTATATATATATGTGTAAATATAAAGGCATACATTTACACGTCTTTGTTTTTTGCTTGTAATTATTTTTTTTATTTTTTTTGTTTTTGTTTTTCCGTAAGGTAAAACCCAGGCAGCACACCACCCTGGAAATTGTATACACACGTATAACTTGTAGCATACTTTCCAGTTAGTTTAAGGTGAACATTTGTTTATGAGACAATCAAATTTACTGCTTCATTAAATTTACTCTACAACCAACAGAGAGATATTTTTAAAGATTTCTTTACACATCAAAACGGATTTAAAAAAGATTTTTATGTGACTTAGTGCGTTCACAAAATGGAATTCTTGTGGGTAAACGTGTGGTTTAAATAAATGTCCAAAGTTTTTATTTTATAGAAACAAATTCTCAATAGTTTTTAAGGTCCCACAATAAAAGCTAAAGAAAAAAGTTTCTTCTGACCTTTCAATTATAAGAGTTGTTCTTTTATTTATTTTCTCGGTTTTTTTTGTAATTGCGGTAAATAAAATTTAATACCTATCTGAAATGAAAATTTATAACTATATAGAAACACACATATATATTTAATTGCCTAAACACTCTCCGTTAACATTTCGCAATATTCAAGCAACTTGGTTGTTATAATAGCAACATACTGCAAAGAATTAATCTACAGTCAAAATATATATGTATCTGGACGGACTTGGTTCATGATTGCTTCTTGGTCCGTAAAAGGTCCCTCTAAAAATTTCGCAATGCTCAAGCAACCTAAATGTTATAATAGCAACATGCCGCAAGAATGAACCTACAGTCATAATTTATCTGTGTTTGAAAGTCTGTGGCCTGCTCGGGTGCATTAATCGAACAAACCGTTCAAACGGTTCATTAGTTATATTAGGGGCATATGGATTAATTCATACGGAGAATAACTTTTATCGGTTTCGAGCTATGGCCCAAGTAATTTAGATTCTACGAAATCCTCAATCACCGCCTAGTCTCGCAAATCGTGGAATCAGGCAGGACGATCCGCACTCGTTGACTTCAACGCCCTTTATCAACGCATTATGCGAAGGAAAATTTCGTGGCGTTTACCTCAATGGATTGGTTTAGGGTCGCTTAACTTTGCTAATAAGAAAAAAAAATTGGAAATAGTTTGGCTGAGAATATTTAATGGTTTCGCAATATAGCTCGACCTTGTTCTTTCCCACTACTTTTATGCTTTGCAATCTCCAGTACTCTTAATAGCAAAAGGCTGACTTCAAACAAAGTTTGATTACAATAGAAAGAAATTCTCTCGTTCTAGCCCCGACGTACAATGTTTTAAAATATTTTTCAAAATTCTTTGAAAATATTCAACAATTTTTCTATCATCTTTCGTTAACAATTTGATCGAACATTTTAATTATTGTAAATCTCTGTTAATTTCTAGACTAAATCTGTTTTAATATTTTATTACGATACCGCCTTACAAAACTCATAGTTGAGGGTAAAATGTAAGCCTTTTTGTTTTATTAAAACGTTACATGTTTGTTAAACAAATGGTGGGTGGATGATGCTGATGCAGCTATGGCTAGCATAAGGGAGTAAAGTCTAATGCCTCTTGTTTATTAGTCCATTACGGCGCAATATGTTTGATTTTAGGCTTAAAGTGTCATTGAAAAGGCTTTACAGTACAATTTAGACAGACGCACACAATACACATACTATTAACCATAGGAAGTGTATGCTACTGCTTCTGTAATGACCGTTGTTATAATTCTTGCCTTACATACATACATGAACATGCAAACACGTATGTAGAAACACTCTTTCTCTTTGGCTCTCAGCTCACAACGTTTAATAAAATTAGCATATAAATTAACTTTAACACTATTTTGTGGTTCGGTTGTATTGTTGTTAGTATGTTTCTTATTTTTCTTTTTCTTTTGCATAAAATTTACTGACATTTTGCGTTTAGTGTTTTATTTTTATTTTTTCTATTTTTGACAACTTAAGTCCTTTAGTTATAATAAAAAAAAAAAGAAGAAAAATCCTACAAAAAAACTGCAAAGATTTACTTAAACGCTGTGTTTAGCATTAAGCTCATTATTATGCTTACACACGTTTGATACTAAATCAATCTACCAGGATTTAAAGCTAATGGCAGACTATAAACCAAAGCATAATAAACGTGTAAACTTCAACTCACACATATATGTGCATTATTATTAAGTTTTACTAGGTTACTTTCTTAGAATAATAAACACACTCTTGTGCTCTGGTTGGAATCGATTACTCCTACCTTTACTATAATTTGAGTGCATTTGTTTATTTCTAAAGTTTTTAGTTTTTCTTAAATATGTTTATTTATTATTTTAACCACACTTACCTGCACTCTCGATTCGGTTAAACCGATACGCATGGCAATCTCTTCACGCATAAATATATCCGGATAATGTGTTTTTGAAAAACATCTTTCCAGCTCATTTAATTGCGCTGGAGTGAATCGTGTACGATGCCGTTTCTGTTTAGTGTTTTTATCGCAGTTCTGCAATGAATAGAAATCAAATTTATTTAATTGAATTTTTCAATATTACATAACAAAAAATGCAATAGTAACACATTCTGTGGTATAAAATGATGATAATGATGGCAAGTAACGAATGCAAACAAAAAGAGATCTAAGTTTAATATACCTTTTGTATATATAAATATAACGAAAGTTTTCAGAAAACTGAAAATAATAGCGAAACGGATCACGTTGCTGAACTAACCTTTTTCTTTTTTTTAACATAATTAATCACACATTCTCTCATCCAACAAAACAAAAACACAAACATATCTTAGCTTGGGCTTGACAGTAATTTAAATATAGTTCTCATTAAAAATTGAAAAAACGAAAAAGGCTTCCATTTACAAGACACTGTTCTGAATTTACCGAAAGGAGATATTCGTAACTTTGCAAACTGATCTATATACAACTGTAAAACTACAAAAAAAAGGAATAAAACTCTTATTAGTAGGGCGAGACTTTTATAGCGCGCTAACTGTCCATGTGAGATAAATCTTTCTCTTCTTTTGTTTTGTTGCTTAACCAGATATGATTTTTTTAAAATAACCGATGAAGTACGATATAGGGCTACTGATCGGTTTAGAAAGCACGGAAAAAATTAAAATAAGACCAATTAGTTATTTTAAACAGAAGAGAATGTGTTTTCTAAAGAAACAAGGCCTAAAGTGTTTGCAATTTACATCCACACATATATGTAATGTTTGTATATCTAAAGTTTATTGAAGGAAAACAGATTCCAATATACTCTTCCAATTAAGTATTACTCTTGCTAATTTAAACTAAATCGAAATCGTGTCCCTTAATCAAATTGTCGGTCAATTTGTTTCAGCTTTTGTTGTCGAACCATGAATTAAAATGGATCCTTTGACTAGATAAGGTTCCGTGGAATAAATTTACTCTACTGTTACAAATAGAGTAGCACTTCGAATTATATTTTATTACAGTTTGACGCCTTCATTTCACTTCTCCATGTACAACTGTCCTTTTGCGAATTATTTTCTTTGGCTTTTGTAACAGTTGTCATACGCGATTTCTAAACTATGTTCAACTCAATAGATAGTACTTCGACTCATAGCTTCTCGTTCAAGCCATTCAGTCGACTTTTCCGTAGACAATTTTTTTTTTCGCAGACCTTCTTGTTTCTTTTCTTCTCAAATATATGTTCTTAACTATGTTAAAATCAACAACATTTTGGAGCATATCTTTCCAATCATTAAAGTTGTTCACATCGCTGCTCCATATGCCAGCAGTCTTCTCTATATAAATTTTGTTAGACGCGGCTCGAGTGTATTATACACACAAATAGTTCAGATCATCACTCCATACGCAATCGGTTTTATGTGCCGCTCTTTCTCTGGATAAGATTTCTTAAATGCAACTTAACTATATTAGAGTCAGTAACGTTTCGGCTCACATCGTGTCAAGCCATTTTGATTACCATCTCCTTGTGCGCCTTTTGCTCTTTGTCTTATTGCTCTCTTATTACTTATTATGAAAAGCAACTTAACTGTATTGGACTCAGCAACATTTCAGTTTATTCCTTATTAAGCCGTTGTGTATCCTCGCGTATCCCACCTTCTCCTTGTGTACTTTTCCTTCTTTGTCGTCTTGGTCTCTTCAAAGAAACTCAACTATATTAAACTCCGCAGTATTTCTGTATATTTCTTGTTAAGCCATCACTTATCCTTGTGCAAACTTTTGTGCACATTTTTCAGAAAATAGATTTCCTAAGAAGCAGCTCAACTGCCCTAAATTCGGCAATGTTCTGAATTTGATTTTATCAGCAAGTGTTCCTTAACGCAGCCCGACTATGGTTCTCCGATCACTTTTTTATGTACAGCGGACTTCTTGTTTCCGTTTTCGCTCTATATAAACTTTTCTCAATCCAGCAATATTTCATACTACATCTTTCTGCTGCGAAGCCTTTAGCTTACATGTGCATGTACAACTACTTTTGTCCTTTCTATATATGTAGGAAATCGCAGGAGCGTGGAAAAAAGCTTAGGTAGAACTAGTTCCTCCTCAAATAATGTCAACTGAAAAAATTGTTTATTCTTTTTGTTTCTAAAAATTTGATGTAAACCTTACGGCATTACTTGCTCAAATATCATAGATCAGCATCCTTTACCTGTATTCATACCGGATAAACTCGATGTATTTAAATTTTTATAATCTATTACATAATTCAAAGAAATTTTCAAAGCTATTTAAACAAAATTTTTTTTAATTTTAAACTGTCCCTAAAGTAAGGTAAGCCTGCGATATTACCTGCAACAATAAATGCCGAACGGCCCCCAAATGTCTCGTATTATTTAAAAAGGGTTTGTGCAAACAAACACGATCTGTCAACGGGTTTATCAGTAATCTAACTACGAAGTACGTCTTTCGAACATAGACGAAAATTCTTTCACTAACCTATTATTAACCGACTTTGATATAACTATTCTCTATATGTGGATTTCTGCATAAAATCCTAAAAAAATAAAACAACAATATATATATATATAGAAAACTTTAACCTAAGAAGGAGAGTTAAACGTACCTTGCGGTTAAAGAGAGGGCTTATGTCGACTATAGTTTTTAAATTTATAGTTTTTGAAGAGAATTCAACACGTTCTTTATAAAGTTTAGATCTTAAAATGATTCAGACCATCAGTCACTAAGCTTTAGTTGAAGCATGCAATGTACAAAAATATTTCACAAAAACGTAAAATTTTCAATGAAAAATAATTTTAAAAATGAAAGACACTATAACGACACAAACATATACACAAATGCAAATAATGAGTAACACTATATACAAATATACATAAATTAGACTTACTTTTGATTTTAATATGCATTAACGATATTTGTATAATTTGGTTTGCATTCAGGTACAGATTTTTTTTCGAAAATTTTTATTAAATTCCATACACATCAGGAGATAGTATTTTATTTAATTTTTTTTTTTTTTAGCATAATTTATAAAATACACAGACACAAGAGCACACATGTAGTGATATATGTGTAATGTTTATATTTTTATTTATTTTGTTTATTTTTGTTTTTTAAGAAAAAAGAAAACATCGAAAGAAGAAAAAAAGTACAAACATTGATTATTATTATATATCATAATGTATGTCTATAGCTTTTATCGTAATTTAATTTTATTGGTAATGATGCTACTTACCTGATCCTGTTGTTGCATATTGTTGCTGCTATTATGGCTAACGTTGTTATTATTGTTGTTGTTATTATTTTGGTTATTATGATTGCCGCCACCGCCACCGCCGTTATTATTGTTATTAATAGGATTTGTTGTTTCACATAAATTAGCGGAGACATGCAAACGGGCTCCAGAACCATTTAGAGAAATCTCGGCCGTCGGATGATTGGCGACGCCCGTTAGCTGACCGAAGCTATTGACGCCGGCATGCAAAGCCGACAGTGCCGCCTTCGGTATATCACAATCCTTGGGACCTGTCAAGTTTTAAACGAAAGTTTTCTGTTTTCAAATTCCCTTTTTTTAAATTTTTCTTTAAAAAAAAAACTCGAAACACTTTTGTTCTCTCTCTCACTTACTTTCCCTCTGTGTCAAGTGTTAGTTAAAGTTAGACAAAGAGAGCAAGGAAACGAAAAAAACAAAAATTAAAATTTACGTCACAAGTGTCTGTTAGTGATGTGTCGCGCCCGTTGTGCAGCTCAGTTAACTGAAACGTTCAGATAAATTGAATTTTTCAACAACCTGTCATTCATTCCAAAAGATGCCAAAATCAGCAGTAGAAACAAATAAAAAAAAAAATTAAAAAAGAAAAACAACGAAGATGAGCAACAGTAACAAACAACGTAAGCAATAATGACAACAAAAACTTATGCATTGAAATCTTAAAAGCAAATAAAACATCAGCTTAATGAAATAGGTGAGACTTGACACGAAAGGGGCAGCAGAGAAATAACGAAAAAAAAAAAACTCATAAAATATTGAAGAGTGCAACCATTCCCTCAAAGCCGTTTTACAGCATCTCGACTTTGACTTGTGAGGTGGTAATGCATGGCTGACTGACTGACTGACTGACTACATAATAACAACTCTTCACTATGAATCTACAAACGATTGTTGGTAAACATATATTATAACTCCTTAGCACTAAAAAGCAAATACTATTGTATTGAACGCCATGGAATTATTTAAAACTTTTAAATCCGTCAGCCTCAATGCACCAACAACAGTCAAAACGTTTTTAAAATTTATTCCTTTTTTGTTTTTGTTTTATAATTTTCACACATACATGCGATTGATCGTTTAAGTTTTATTTGTTTATTTTTCAACTCTTTTGGAAAACAGAAAATAAAAAAGAAATTTTTTTTTTTTTGTTATTTAGTTCAATATATAACGTTGTTATTGTTTGCTGATATTTTATACTATTCAGCCAAACCAAACATTTATTCATCGCTAGTCGTTGTAAATTCGTAGCCGTATGACGTGTAAACGCTAATGCTGTACGTTTTTATTGGAGCCGGATGAGACCTTTAGAAAAAACTCAGTTTATCTGTTGATTGTTAATAATAATAAAATCTTTGTACTTGTTCTAGTCGTATAATGAGAGAGAGAGAGAGAGAGAGAGAGAGAGAAAGGGAGTTTGGAGGTGTATCGAATTGTAAAAGGTGTAAAATACGTAAATCTGTAGATTGCGGAAAACTACTTGGTTACTACCAAGTTTCAACTTTTTAGTCTGGCTTGAAAAAATATTACCCACATAGAGTTCCAAGCCGTCTCTGAAACCTTTCCACTGCACTAATTGTAACTGCTGATTGGTTAATGTTGACGTTATGTCTAGTAACGATTGGAATGAGAAAAATCCTTAAATTCCCAAAAGGTTTTTTAAAAGAAAAGCTTTCAAAATTTCAAAAATCCTTTTTGGTTTAGTTATATTCTCACTGAACAAAGCCATAATATTGTTGAAGGTTTGCGAAGGATTTCGTTCCTTCAAAATAAAAGAGCGCAGTAGATAGAGGGTGTGTTCCCATCTTCTTTTTTATTTCAAATTACAATTAAACTCTTCATAACTGTCTGACTTTAAGAGACGCTTTCAGTATAAATTCTGTCTTTTTGTGAGCGTCAAACCCTCTACAGATTTGAATATGAACGGATTTAATAGATAGAGTTTCCAATTCGACTTTTTGGAACAGCAAAGTGCGCATATGCTATTATGACAACAGACAGTGATAGATGCTACAAAGATTTTTTTATCCATTTAAAATTTTCTTTTTAAGTTAAGCTTTATGTAGAATCATAAATGACACAAATCTTTTTTTTCGAAAATATGGTTTACTTTCCATAAAAGGTCATCACGAAGTACAATTACAAATATGAAGGATTCCACTACACACAGATTAAGACGAGTTGTACTTTGCGGGTCTTATACTTTATGTCTCACTATATTTTTATTTGATGAATTACCATAAACCATATTTTCGAACGAGCAAATAAGCTATGAAAAAATAATTTGTTACGAGGCGGGATCCACATTAAAAGCAGAACGTCAGGAGATTGATGTTGAACCTAAGAGCAAGTCTATCTTCGCCTTTTCCTTCGCTAGTAGAATTTAACTCACATGGTGTAACCTACGATAGCTTTGGCGTCTGAGTCGGTTTTTTATTTCAGGTATTGAAAGCATTAAAAAAAGTGCGCTTTTCTCTTCATTATTTTTGGAAACAATATCTCGCTTTATATTGTTGATATGAGGACGAATGGAAGGGCGGTTTCCACAAAAGTCATAACAAACGAGCTACGCGATCCTCTGGTAATGCTAGTCAGTTTCTCTTGGCACTGTATAGCTTATAATCAATTCTTGGTTACTGTGAAATTCTGAATGCAGGTGAATGGATTTGTGATTCCGTCTGTCCTTTCAGCCTCGTACTTATCAACGTGTACAACTTTAATAGGACTTAAAAAGGAAAGTATAAGAACTCAACCTAAATCAAGCCATGCCATTACTTTTTCCTTCCTTTTGCTGCAGCTAAAATTAAATACTCTACACCACTCTACAATTATTCATATAGCTTGTTTTCAAAATAAATCTTTTTATCAGAAGTGGTCGAAAAATTTGTCCCACCCGAACAATTTGCAATAGAGTTTATCCTTGGACCTAAACACGTCCGTGCACCAAATATCATCAAAATATTGTGGAAATTAAGAGCTGCGCAAACTTATACCTTTATACTAATATTTGATGCATGACATAACAAATAGAAAATCCCTGATGAATACTCAAAACATTGCACCTTATGCAAAATTGGAGAGAATTTTCCGTTACTTACATCGTCAAGAAAAAGGCTCGTAGCATTTAGTATAGCTAGCGTTAAACACGCAATAACACAAAACCTGATAAAACGAATCTTGTTAAGTCGTACTAATTGCAGATGAAAGGTGACATTGCATAGTTAATTAAAAAAAAAAAAACATTGTAACATTTGTTACATCAATCAATTTTTTAATCTCCGCGTTCAATAGACAAATAAAATGTTTTGAAGGATATGTTCATATAAATCATGCCTTAATGTTTTAGTTTCGCGCTTAATTATTCTTTGCTTACTTCATGGGATCGGCAAATCGAAAGTTACTCAAAAGCGTAAAAAACAACAAAAAAAGTCCGTTGAAAACGTGTGAAAAATGGAAAAATAAACGAGTTTAAAAAATATTTTTCGACAATTTTCTCAAACTTTTAATTTTTCCATGCAAATTGCTTTATTAACTAAGGTCTCTAACTTCATCGTGTTTATACGCTACTAATCAGCCGGACAAAGCAATTTTCCAAAAATTCTTAACATTCACGTTTCATAGCGTAACTAAAAAGCTGTTTTCATAATCAACATTTACGATGTCATTGTTAAAGTCGGTGATTTGTTGTTGCATTTAAAACCGTGCAGTATAACGTTTGTATGTACGACTTACGACTTGCACTTGTGTCGAAAGATTGCATTTTACGAAACTAATTCTCTCATAAAACGCGATTTTATATGGATTTAAGTTGGCAGACATAGGTGTTAATTTTTACACATACATACCAATCTACCGGCTACTGTTAATTAGCGCATTTTCCACACAGTTATGACTAGCATTACTTATCTACTTATGTACAGTGCAACAGTTTGAAAAAACAACAAAAGCAACAAAAACCGAAAAAAACTAAAAACTAAAGAGTAAAGAGTAAAGAAATCATAAAACGCCATAACCATATATAAAATTGAGACAAAAGTGATTATAAAGCGCAAATACACTTAATATTCGCGAGGTATAATAGTTAACTCGCGGTCATGAAACATGGGAAAAAAACTAACTATGGCTTATCTTATTAAACATTGAAAGCCATGTTTTGCGATCTTAACACACACTCACGCCAGCTTGGCTAACCCGGTTTTTTTTTTCATTCTTTCTTAGATCTATGTACATACATAAACAAATATTGAAAAGCTTTTACGGACAGAGCGAAGTAACGCTTAGGTGTTACAAGTAATGTTATCATAACTGGAAATGTCCAAACAAGAAATTGTATAAAAAGTAGTTCTCTATTTACAATGGTTGTGTCCGCGGCAGTTCGTGATTAACAAATTACTGTTACCGTGTTAGATACCATCCATCATAAATTTAGGCGGGAATTTTTTTTTTTTTCAAACTCCTTTATATTTATATATTCGTAAGGAGAGTGTTAAGAAATCTTGTGCTCAAGTTTATATTTTCTTAACCTACAAGACTACGATTTGATTATAAATAGTTGCAGTTTGTATAACCGTTTAAGAGCAAGTGTGAAATTCTGCAAAAAAATATTAAAATTATGAAACGAATTATAAACGACTTCGCTTGAGTGGATAACCTGAAAAGTATAACTAAATTGTCTCTGTTATGAATCGTTGCTATTCCTTTAATGCATTCGCTACCAACATCTGCTCTGAGCAAAACATCATATCACAGCAACAACAATTTCGCGATCGAAACATTTTTCATTCGAATTTGAAGAAAACGCATACCGTCGATAGCTGTGCACTCGTTGCTCGACACACAGACTGGGTAAAAGATCGAAAAGATTATACATTTTAACGTCTTAGAACTTAACAATTATCAATACACACTTTTAAACATTCCTTAGTATACTGTCCAAAAGTGCCTGTCGTAGATAGACGATGTCGAGCTAAGGCAAGGAAAGTCTGTGTCACATACTCAGGTGGACAGGAAAATAAGTGTTTCCATAAAAACTTAATTGTATAACCTCCATGGATGTGTAGTGCCACGGCGACAAATTTGTACATTTTTCCCTGATGAACTAGCGGGCTTTCTTCCTCACTACGACGACCTCGACCCATTTTATATTATTATAAAAAGTAATTCACATTCCATTTCCTGCTAGAGAAATAGGATTTAGTGCTCTTTTTTTTCTTTTTATACCCACCACTGTAAGACGGGGGTATGCTTATTTTGTTTTTTCCAGTAATAATGTATGTAACACCCAACAAGAAGATTCAGAGACTGTACAAAGTATATATATTCTTGATCAGCGTTAAATTCTGAGTTTATTTACCTTTGTCTGTGCGTCTGCGTATTTGTGTGGTGTGTGTTGTTGGCACTTTTCGCAAAAATGAAGATATCGCCTTCAAATTTGGTAGAAACCTCGGAAGTTTTTGCACGCGGGTCGGTATTCCAAACGGGCCAAATTGGTCAGAGCGGAAGCGCACAGTCGAGCATAAATTGAGCGCAACTCCGTCTTTTTAACAAAAATTTTTGGATTTTTCTTCGTTAATCGGAAATTGTTAAAGTTAAAAGTCCCACATTTACTTTGCGGAACACTCTACTCTTTACATCCAAAAAGGTAAACAATCGGTCATGCCCACACAAAGTTACGAGTAATTAGATTTTATTTTTTCACTTTTTTGATGTTTTATCATAGGTCGAACAAGACAGAATGTTTAAAACTACTTTGCACACTTCTCGAACGAAGGTGTATTACTATCTGCCTAAAAATGGGATAATTTTAAAACGAATACGCTAGACATTGCGGTTAGTTTTTTCTTAATAATGCCAGCGATAGGGGTATCAAATAAAAGGCTTTGGAGCGTAGAATGCGAAAAACATAGTGGTGAGAGACTCGACTTTCTTACTTGTTTTATTGTTAAGTAATAATAACAATCATTAATGAAAGTACAATTATACAATAATAATTATTATCCTAATTAATGAAAATGTAAGTGCGCATAAGACTATGAAGTGTCCTAGAACACAATTGTGCACAATAGTGTACTACTGTAGATGCTATAATTATATTGTACAGTATAGGAACAAAACATAGAGGCAATTATAAAAAGTCCTTAGAGCCGCCTTAAACTTCCTCATTTTAATACTGAGTGGCAACAACTTTACCGCATTAACAAGAAATAGTCTTGATGATGATAGATATTTAGGTCACGTAGAATTATATATTCATTGTCCGTTCCGATTTAGCGAAACGAATTTTCTCATATAGACATCCCGGTGTTCGTTAAGGCAGTTTGGAAGGTTAGAACTCAAAATGTTAAATGAAAACTTAGATATTTTATCATACTTCCGCTTATTGTACACATATCTCGCACACTTGTTAACAACCCCTTGCAACTTATTGCTAGAAACACAATCAAATTTCCTATGTCCGATGACCCCATGAGATGTGAGCGATACTGCTAGACAATTACTCAGTCACCTCGGTAAATGTGAGAACATAGGGTGTAGAACTTCAGAATTTCCTCAGAATATTGGGAGCACGTATTACCGTAGAATTGATATCATTCTCAGCAAATGAAAGTTGAGCTTAAAACCAAGTCTACAAACAGTACTAACAAATTCACTGTCTTCATCCAGTATTTTAACAGGTGGTAAAGAATGGAAATCACAAGTAACAGGCGAAACCATCACGACCTTGGATTTGTTAGAATCTAACATTAAACTATTGGAATCGGACCAAAAAGTAATGCGAACTAAATCATCATTAATACACCGAACGAGATCAACCACACTGCCACATGGTCTTGAGAAATAAATTCGATCGTCATCCGCATACAAATGAATGTGAAAGTTGTGGCAACACGCAACTGAGTCATTGACAAGGATACTAAATAAAAAATGGTTCCAAAATGAAGCCTTGCGGCACCTCCGAACTAATCAGAAGAGGAGTGTTTAACTACCATACATGAATATCGATTTATTAAATAATATCTGATCAGGCTAATCGCCGAGGAACCAAAACCGACATAATGCCCAAGTTTCTGCAATAATAAGTTTTGTTCCACAGTATCAAAAGCCTTAGAATAATCGATCATAACTAAGACGGTCAATTAAACCTTGTCATACTTTGAGAACCAGAACCTTAAGTATAGCACTGTTAGAGCTATATCCGGGTTTATAACTAGACGTATTAACACAAAGTAAATTTTTCATGTTCATATGTAGCACCAAATGTTCGGTTATTAATCTTTCAAAAACCTTCGATAACGCAGGGAATATACTAATTGGACGGAAATCTTCATCATCGCAATTTGCCAACAATCACGAAATGAAGAAGTGGTAATGATATGATTCAGAAGGTGAGTCGTAGATCTATATCTCTGTGGATTTAACGTCTGCACTTAATCAGACAACCATTGGCAATCGAATTTAGTTGATTGAGGACCCCTCAGGGAGAAAGACAATCCCCATTGAAGCGGGCCTCGCTACCCTGAAGTACCGCAATAGAAAATGGCTGTGGGCCAAATTTTCGTTTAGTGGTTTACGTCGAGGCACCTCTTAGATAGCTTCCCGCGAAACTTTGGGACAACCACAGCCACCACGAATACTCCCCGAAGGCCCATACCAAGCAGTCAGGCAAGAAGGCATTCGTCCGGCATTCCGATGGGTAGTGCGGATCTTCCTGCCGCAGCTATCCTACTTAGGGCAACCTAACCCCCGTGGACACCCTTTAACTTCTTGTTTTATCGTTCAAGCTAGAACTTACACCAAGCTACACAACTTTGGGTGATCAACTGTAGAATGACATATGGAAGAATAAGTTTAATGAACCCATTACTAACATCGTCATGACCAACAAAATTTGATTTAATACAATGCACCGTCCGCTATACTTCACCACTGATACAATAGTTCTTCATTCACAAGCAAAGAGGGATTAGAAAAAGTCCCTTTAGATTTCAAAAGATGCTCGTTTAACCTATCACGGGTAATCTTGCACACCGGCTTTAACTCCAATTTCCTGCAGATTCTTCTAAACAAGTTTAGAGAGAAGACCGACATCAAATTTCTTTCAATAATAAAGAGGTTTCATATATTGAGTGATATTATGCACACTAGTCCTCCGCCCCTGAAAAGCTTTACACTTACAAGCATTAGGCAATCACTGTTTATAGCTCTAGACTAATAGCTCGTTTGATTTCAAAGGAAAATCAGGTTAGAAGGTTATACCTTCTAAGCAACTCAATAACATAGACATAGATAGACATAGACATACATATCACAACGACACGATTGTTTTTGCAGCGCAAGCCAGATATTTTGAAGTCCTTCGGGACCACTTTTTTGTTCAATCGTCTTTCGTTTCTTTATTATCCGCTTTAATGGCAGGGATCTTCAAGACATCAGTAAAAGACGATTTGCTTTTATTGTAACCACTACCTAGACCAGCCTTTCAGCACTTTTCACACTCATTCCGGCGGCTTGTTGTAACTTGCTACCACATGTACTGCCTTGCTCAATGACATTTTTAATCTTTTTCAACTACCGTTCAATCCGGCTCTCAAATGTTTCGAGCAAGTTACCTACTTTGACCTCATGGTTTTTTAATGCAATTTGGCGAAGAGAAGACTTGCCATCAAGCCCACAACAGCCATTCGCGGAATGATATTTTCTCCCACATACATCTTTACAATCAGTTCTATTGCCACCGCGAATGTCTCGACATTTGGGGCACTCCATCATACTGATTGCCGAAAGCAGCAGCTGCAAGTCCAGCTGCACCCAACAAATTATACACTAATTACACTAAATCACACAAAACACCAAGCAATGCAATGTAGCAATCAGCAATAGAACAAAAATCTACGCGGAATTCGATTAAAATACAAAATTCCTTGATTTATTTTGTAAAATAAACTATTTATAATAGCTTGCACAAAACACGTATGTTTACAACCGATTTGCCAGACCAAGATTTATTCCCCCTCACAATCCGCTTTTACAGCAAAGTATTACAAAGCACGTTACTTTTCACAACTTTAAAGTTACCAAAGCAACATAAAAACCCCCAACTTCTTACTGCAAGACCTAGCTCACGTGGGATCCCCGGAAATAATTTTGATTAATATTGTTTGTTTATTTTGTTGTGGTAGAAGCTACCTTTGACAATTTCCGGAGCATAGGAGTGAAAAATAGACCTCGTATCCATTTTTCTGTCAAACTTTTGCTGTCACCGTTGGTAGCGAATGAGGTAATGGGATGAATAATTACTCGTAACATTTATTCCTAACAAAGATATAACTATAAAAAGCTTATCTAAAACCAAAATCCATTTGAGGACATTAAGGCTAATTGTTGTGTGAAAGTTGTAAACAAGAAAAAAGAAATCATAAAATATGTTATACATACCGATCGTTCGAAAACAATCTCTCACAGCAAAAATGAAAACGATAACCTAAAATTTTCACATTTAAATTGAAGTTAAGACGATATTAGGATGGGCTTAATAAGCTAAAAATAATTACAGTACTCTTATAAGTAACGAATACTTTTGAAACTATTTTTATATATACTTGAAAAAATTTAGTTCAAGCCTAGAAGTAGCCGCAAAACCCTCCATGAAATAAATATCTTAGCATCACCGGAAATGCTACTTCAGATAAATAGCTCATTACGTTTGCGGATTTAGTTAATTGGTTAGTTTTTGGTAAGATCAGAAAGCGTTATAACCTACTCTGCCTTTACTTTGTAAAGAAATTGCTGTGCAAAAATGTAGGCTCATTCCATTGACATCGTATTGTTACGGAAATCCCAAGTCCAGTTCATGCCAACTAATTGATTTTCCCAAATAATAAATTCCCTAGAGAGGGAAAAGCCAAGTACACATTCGCGGCGCGTCATGCAGCTGCCGGCCGAGGAAAACGATTAGCGGAAAAGCAAGTTAACGGGTTAAAAATTAACCCATGAACTTAGGTAATAATAATATGATTGTAAAAATGTATATAAATAGTGAAAAGCAGAATCAGTCGGATAAGAACATTTGAGTCGAAAAAGAATATTCGAGTTGAGAAGTCGAGAGTATAGCCAAAGTAGAACGTAAATAATCCTCCCCTTAAAAAAATTTATTGTAAATAAACAATTTTGAAGGGTATTTCTCTTAAAAAGAATATCCACGATCTAGTGGTACGAGTCCTATCTTAGAAAAGCGAAATTTGTAACAGTATTATAATGGCTGAATATAAGGTTGTTGGATAGCAAGACTAATCACACCATTCATCCATCTTTTTAGAATTGTGAAAGATTTTTAGGAATACCAAGAGAACCTTCTCCTAGGAGCGTACGTCGGCGCACTGCGCGCGCAGGGGAATGACATAGCAGATGACGTAAAGACTCGAAGTCATATTCGGGGCCTGATATTCGCTTAAAAACTCATAAGGAAGTGAAGGAAAGGATTTGCACATTACTCAAGCCTATAAGGATAAAACAAAAGAAGTGAGAAGAGAAGACGGTCTTAAGGACTAGTTATTGCATTCTACCGCTACCGGGTGTGTTGCCCTCTCACACCCATTTGCTAGAGGAGACACAAATCATGCATTCAGGATTAATCGGCATTTCGTAATCATTATAGACGCCGCCGTCATGCTAACCAAAGTGGCTTGTTGTCTTGTTTCCAGACTTGATTTGCATACTACAGGTCACGCACATAGCCGAAATAGTGGCCGTCATGTCTATCTGAAAAACCATGTCAAGCGTTCGCGAACGTATAAAATTGCAGAAATCGAGAGTAGATGTCTGTTTTTGCTTTGTCTTATTTTTTTTTAATATAAGCGATCACTCAAAAAGCGTCTCCTATATGCGTAATACGGTCGCGATC
Source organism: Glossina austeni (assembly GCA_000688735.1). NCBI lineage: Eukaryota > Metazoa > Arthropoda > Insecta > Diptera > Glossinidae > Glossina > Glossina austeni. The sequence continues at coordinate 374,910 of KK502497.1, read as the reverse complement.
AATAGAAGGTGAGGAAAAAGAAAGATATAGGGAGTGCCCGCAGCCTAGTGAATGCATACCCCATCGATAAATGCTGCGCCTTTACCGGTTAAGCATTTGCTATGGTACCGAACAAGTATGGTTTACTGCTCTGTTACATTCACACTAAATTTGTTCGTCATGTGGACTGCCGAAGTTTCATCAGGACATATTGAATCGACATCGCATGACTCTAGCTTTTTTGCGACGCTAACGGTAAAGAGGATGAAAATAAGCGAAGCAATACTTGATGACCGCAAAGATATCCAAAGATTTCGGAAACTTTCAACGCTTTAACACTTTTTAGAAATTAAGGCTTATTACTGCGTGTTCAGCGTATTTTTTGGCAAAAAACTGAAGCGTACTTCCATTAAGTCCCAATGGTTTGACGTTTCTAAGCTTTTACACAAACATTCTCAAATTGGAGATTTTATTACTCGCTGGCCATCTAACTCTATTGTCTCATTGGGATAATTTTTATAAAATTTTTTTAAAATTTTTCCAAAATCTCTTAATTGCTTTTTGATAAAATGCATAGAAACATTGCATTAATGTATATATATATATATATATATATATATATATATGTTTTGATAAATAAATGCATATACATATGCGCGTGGTATTATATACACATATAGATAATTTTGAAAAGACCGCTAAAACCGATACAATTTTATGAAAATTTGCAAAATTTTCGCCTGAAAAACGAAACCACAAAACATAGTACGCATGCATGCGTGCAGGTAGGTTGATAGGTAGGCAGGCCAATGTGTTAGCAAATAACGAGATTGCATTGCCTAAAAACTGTTCGCGATTAATTAATTAAAATTAGCACACAAAACGTAAATTTATAGTTTGCAATTTCGGACAATTTTCAAATAAAATGAGAAATCTGAGAAAAGTGCTCATTGGAAACAATAGAAACCGCACATAAACTTTTGGTTTTCATTCGCGTCATGCGTTACGTTAGAAGCGTATTGCTGTATGTATGCATGAATGATGATTTGAAATGGATAAGGGAGGGAGGAGGGGGTAGGGGGCTCGGAATGGCTATACAATGGTTTGTCGAAACTACGCACAATTCTAAAATGAAAATTATTGAAATTTTAGAATTTTGTTGCCTTGTTTTGCTGTTGTTTGGCTCGGTCAACGCTTGCACTCTTTTGACTACGATAATAAATACAAGCAAAAATTTCCCATTTTAAATTACGACTTATAAGGCCTCTCTATACCCTGTGTGCGTGCTTGTTTGTGTGTTCATGTGGTTGCGAGTGCAAATGTGCTTATGATAGCGGTTTTCAGCGTAAAAACAGAACCGCAATAAATAATCGCTCATAGAGACTTCTACCGAATTAAAGCTCATTGCAGGATAATAAAATGTATTTAACAGCAAAATACAAAAACACTTACACGCACACACACGTGCGCAGCCACATATAAATGAACGCAGTTAGAGTGTAAGTGAATCAGAAATATTTGTCTAACGTAGTCCTTATCCTATCCTATGCATATAGAATACGTATACAAAAGTGAAAAAGGATTATAATGATGGAAAATTACACAACACACACACGTGAAGAGTAACGGTAATGTAACAACAAATTACAAATGCAATCATAAAATTAATTTAATTAATCCTTACGTAAGTATACAAAGCAAAGTTCACTTCGTTTGAACTAAAAAGGAACAACAAACGAACATAACCAACGTAAGCGAAGGGAAGAAGGAAGTGAAATAAAAACCCGTAGAAAACGAAAAAAAAACTGTTTAAAATTTACGTAGAGCGCCAACATTTCCCAGTAAATATGTAGAAAAATATTGTGGCAAAATGTACGCGTACGTTTGTTTGTATTAGAAAAACTATAATAAATTTTAGTGGGAAGTAAAATGAATTTGAATTTGTAATTTTTTGGCAATTTTCGTATAATTTCAAATCCTTACGTCTGTAAATTGTTGGTAATTGTCATCACGCACACACATACATACACGCACGCATATATACGAATTTGCAAATACATGCCCATACAACCTTTTGCGTATATTTGTTAGCATTCAACTTGAAACACTGTGAAGCTCTTTCAACTTAATGTTGGAAAAATGCAAATTTTCATATCTGCTTTCGTTCCCAGTTTGAGTGCGAAACAAAGCAACAATGATAAAAGGGATTAGAAAATTTATTATTACACCGTTTTGCAGTGAAAATAAAATAATTTTCTTTATGCACTTTTTTTTTACTTTTTGTTTTTCGCCGAATTATTATATAATCCAAGAAAATTTATATTTCTCATAATAAAAGCAGAGAGTCAAAGTTTTCTATAATAAATTTTTAAACAAGAGTTTTTCGCAACGAATAACAGTTCAGAATGTGAAAAGTGAAAAAGAAAAGTATTTCCATATTTAATTGCGCCTTCGGTAGTCATCGTTTAAAGCAAATAAGTTGGTTTCTTTGTTTTTTTTTTTCAATTTGTCGGGGTATAGAAGAGAAACTTTCCAAAATCGTCCATTTTTATACTCTACACTACTTGCGGTACCGGATATATTAAGTTTGTGCGGACGTAGGTAGCACGCAGAAGGATTTAACACAGACCCATCATTTATTATACCGATCGATTTAGAAAATGATTTTAAGCTTGCCTCTCCGTCTGTCTTTCTGTTGTCCATCTACTTATTTTCGTGTTCAACTGAGAGTTCGCAATCTTTAAGATGACGTTTTGATGAGAATTGGTACACGCTTTTTCAAAATATTTCGACAAACTTGCTGAATAGTGGTAGTTTGACATTCTAAATTGGTGTGAAAACCTATCATTGGATGGGGTAATTTTTTAAACCCCGGTTCATATAATCGTTCCTACGAAAACTGAATGTTTATATGGTAAAAAAGTACAACTTTTCATGATGAGAATTGGGTCATAAAAGTCAATTGACAAAGAAATCCGCCTTATCGAAATTGAGCCAGACGAGCCTATTCTTTGGATAACAACGCATATAAGGATTGTCAGGAAATGTAAACCCTTATATGTATATGTTATAAAGGCCTAATTAATAGTTGCTAACATTTGTTCATGGTAATAATTCGACATCAACATGAAGTGGACCAAATTTACATAACTTGCGTCTCTTACTTGGATCCCAACTGCATATAAGATTCCTCATGAATAGTAAGCCCTTCAGAAAAGATTTAATTTTTAATATTTTACGATCGAAGTTAGTGCTTAAAAGCAATTTAAAAAATAAATTAATTTAGATCACATAGGTCTGTTTAGTTGGAAGCCAACAAATACAAGGATTGTCATGAAAACCAAGCCTTATTCAGGCCAATTTCTAGTTTGTTACGACGGAAGCTTAAAAATAATAACATTTTTACGAAGTAGATTAAGTTTGCTAAATTTCGATCACGTCGTATGAATAAATTTCTATGCATTACACTGACTAGCATCTGTCGTTCCATTCGTTTTTCTCTGCCCATTTTTCTGTCATTATCAAAATTCTTAATATTCAACGACTTAAATCTGGCATAGCTCAAAAAGGTAAATATAACAAGATATACGATATGTCAGGGAAGCTTTTAGTGACTAAAATTTGAATCAAAATCCAAGAAGAAGCAAAATACCCTGTCGTTCTCAAATTGAAGGCCCAACGCTCTTTTTTTTATGGGAATACTCAAAGCTAAATTTTAAATTATTGTAATATTTAACTACATATAATTATCTTCCCCACCCTACTGGACGCAAACGAGAACTTTCGCAGCTATTACCAGACCCAAAACATTATAAACAAAAACAATGTTTAATTAAAGTTTTTATTTACTTCCCTGGTTTCAATACGAGAAGTTTATCGAACTTTAGTCTTCGAAAAAGTTTTGACTAAGCATTGGGTTGGTAACTAAAAAGGAATTTTATGCTCTTAAAGCTTCTGCCAAAATTTGCTTCATTAAAAAACTAATAACAAGACGTAATTGGAAGAAGTCGCATATTCTACTTAGATAGCAACATTTTATTATTTCTAGTCACTGTTACATAAATTGGGATATGTCAAAATCTTCCCTTAGAAGTGCATGTTCACACTCATCTCAAAAACCAAGCAAATCTAAAATATAAAAATATCTGCAAACGTCTCAAAGCAATTGAGTAGACAATGGTAAAGCTATGAGCAATTCCTATGGACTTGAGTTTACAAATGACTCTGAACTCAAGCAACAGGAGAAAGAAGCCATTTGCAAGTTCAAATCACCAGATTTCCCCCAAACATTTTCAAGACGCCCTTTGGCTTGCAAATATACGGCTGGGCTTATACCCTCCATATATTCTTTACATTCATTCATAAATGCTTTGTATTCGAAATTTTTCATTTTAGAGATGCATGTGAAAGATATCGGCCCCGTTTTATTTCTATATTAAGTTTGTTGAACTATTGCACAAAATTACAACACATTCTTTCCCTCAAGGCGCTGAAAACCTGTTGATTTTTGAATAAATTTTGATTAAGTTCATCACATCAAACAACTTTCTTTCTTCAAATTTAGGCTTTTTCTCTAAGCGCCTCAATGACTGCTTGCATCAAATATATACCGGTTGAGTAGCTGTACCCTAACGATTTATTTGTGAACTTCTAACTTCTCTGGCACACTTATAGATATCTTTAAAAGGTGTTTATCATTTGAAAGCATTTCGAAGCTAAAGTCCGTTAGTGTACCTTTCCCGAGACGTCCGTTGAACGGACATAGATGTAACGGACGATGGGGCCTTTTCTTCAACGACAAGACAATAAATTATTTTCTTTGCCTTAAACGATTCTGGACTTTTGAGGCACGAAAAATATTGCCAAGTAGTCTTAATCCCTTTTATGCTTTTGAAGATATAAATTCAAAATTTTGAATTTCGTATGTGTCGTACATCTTGATAGGAGCTTCTTTCAAATGTCGGCATAAATACCGGCAACTGCATATGTTTTAAAACATGTACGACCCGTAAAACAAGCACACTAACCACCCTGCAACACGAGACCGATGGAATCGTGTAACACTAGTGAAAAATTGTAACCGTCTTCCTTAATACGAGAATGAAGAATGCGTCAGATGTCACGCTTTTTTTAGGTTCTAGCTGCAATGATTAATACAACGGCTAAGCCTACAAGAGAAGACGTGTGTTGTAAATTTGTATACATTTCTTGTGAGAAAGCACATTTATTATTCAATGGTCATAAAAAATGTACTTGTATAACCTAAGTGACGAATTTATATAACATAGAATTAATGCACCGTGTGTGGGGTCGTCCGCTGTACAGCTGAAAGTATTGTAATAGTGTAGATTTAAAATTTAAGGGGGGAGGGAAGTAAAAACGCTATAGTGGAACACGACTCACCATTAAATTTCCTACGCCACTCTATAGTTATTCACATAACGACTTGCCAAAGAGAAGCCTTATTATCAGGAGTGATCAAAAAAGTGATCTGATCCGAACTATTTGCAATAGCGTTTGTTCTTGTGGCAAAACACGTTTATCGAAAAATCCCAAAACCTTGTTGAATACAAGCAAACAAGACGGACAGAGGAGCAGGCATGCTTAATCCGATCCTAAAAATGATTTTAAATCAATCGTTATAGTAAAACGTGCGTCTAACTCAAGTCTTTCTTTGTGTTGCGTACATCCCCGTACCAGAAGCGGAGTTGCGTGTAAAAATAGAAAATAATACATAATTTTTTTTGGTCTACTTTAGTAACAGCACCGTTGAGTTATTAACAGCCAAAAATGCTTAAAACACTTATTCACTCGTTACATTTTTAAAGTAAGTGTGAAAAATTGCTAATAAATTAAAAATCGATTAAATTAAAATAATTAATTATCGAACAAAACTGCGAAATGAGAGAAAGAATTCTATTTCTTTTTTATCGTAAACGATGAAAGCCAGAGCAGTCAAGCCAAAGGGAATCAGCCAAACCAGCCAGGCAGCCAGTGAGCTGAAGCAGCCAGTACAGCGTCAGAAGCTCATAATTCATGTAAATCATACACATAAACTGCAATATACTGCAATTCGATAGCCATATATTTTATAAAAATAAATCTTTTAGTGTTGCTGCAGTCATAACATAAAAAAGGAAAAGTAATTAAAAACGAAATAAATTCAAACAAATAAGAAAAAAGAAAGTAAAAAATTCGAAAGTGCTTTAAAATTATTAATAATGTGGTGAGAATGAATAATGGACTCGCCTATGTAAGCGTGCGTATCCATACCTGCATGAAAGTATGTAAATGTGTAAATATAAACTATAAAAATGTAAATTAATGTAAATATAAAAATCATTAAAACAATTATATTTAAAAGAGCAATTATTACAATTATCACTATGAGTCGAAACACAGCGCCACACATGCTTACGATTGCTCACTTGAAACCCATATTTCCTCTCCTTAATTTAAGCATTCAATGAGAGAGACTTAAGCCTTAATTGTTGAAAAAAAATTTTTTTTTTTTATTTAACATACATTTGTTGGTGTTTTCCCAGGTAATTATGGTTAATCAACTTAATTATGGCTGTAAGTATGAAAAAAAAAAAATTTGTTTTTTTTTTTTTTTTTTTAAGTGACATTACAGGCTATAACGCTCTCTTTAAGCTGTTTATATCTCTCTTGGTCTCTTCTTTTATCTCTCTTTTATTATCACTTAGTTAGCATAGAGCTATTTAAGTTGTGGGAAACCGGAAGTATATGCTTAAGAAATTAGTTTAATTACATTTTTTTTCCATTAAACATAAACAAAAAAAAAAAAAACAACTAAATAATTTATCACATGTGACGTTATTTTGCAATTTTCAATTTTTTTATTCTACTTACTAGTAGACTCACCTAAAACATTGGCCCCAAGATTGTTCAGCATATTTGCCGAAAAGTTTCTTATCGATAATGTCGACAGTTTGTCGGTTTGATTAAAACTTGTTGTTATACTGAAATCAATCGTTATAAATAGTTTTCTTCGCTAAGCGTTGATCGCTGTTCTCTCCACTGTGTTTAGGATAAACCTTCTTTTTTTCTCTATTGGCAAATACCCTTGTCACAGGATCTCAACGGTGCTTTTAAGTTGATCAATACGTTGTAACATAATCTGGAAAACAAATGAATGTAATATTAAAGGCAACTATTTCTTTATAGAGCTCTTTTGTGAAGGAGATTGATAAACTTCTGTTCTCGAGAAGTTTAAGGTCTTTTTACAATTTTCGGTTCCTTTGCACAGAGAAATTCAATCAAATTCAATCAATAATCGTAGACGTATGATTACATTCGGCCACTTTGTTTAATAGCGACAAGCAAAGTCGGAAAATATTAGGTTGTTCGGAAAGTCATTTCGGTTTTCTCAACTGTAGATTTAGTTGCATTTCTTTGCAGCCAAGTTCGCATTGAAAGCGCACTCTCTCCATATATATGATAGCTAATATCGTAATCTTTAAGTAGGAAAAATTTTATTTGATTCTGCACAGAAATATTTGTTTGGATACTTATCAAATATGGAAAGTCGAACGAGATTTTAAGAACTCTTTAGAAACTTTGTAATTTTTATGAATTATTATTAACACATTGATAAGTTTACTAATAAGTTGAGTGATGAAATGTGGCTTTTTGATCCATCTCGTGTATATAGTCGATTGACATGTAAAACTCATTAAGTACATAGGACTTAAGTAAGCGCTTAATAAATAGTACTTGTCAACCGATGATATAATACTTTTGCTTAAATTGACCAAATTAAACTGAGGCACTTAGTGCTTCGATGAAACGCACTTGTAGTCTGATCTAAATGAATGAATAATAAGTAGGTCAAGGTGTTTTCTGTTGTTATTTGGACGTTGGCACAGTTACGGGTGTTCAAAAATTCGGAGCTATGAAAGGTGCCATTTGAATATACCACATTCGCTTAAGCTCTTCCCCGGTTACTTGTGCTCATATTTTTGGTCAGCATGTAGCCGATTATATACGTAAGCTAAAAGAAGAAGATTGCGAAGGCTTTAAACGGTAATGAGGGAGTCGCGCCGATGAAAGTTCCACTTTCTTACAACTCTGCTATTAATTAAATCGGATTAATGAACATGTAGCTTGCAAGCATTCAAAGGTCAAGGTATTCTAAAATTTTACTGCAAAATAATTAAGTATCAAAAACGTTTTAGACTAATAATCTAAAATTCGAAATAATAGCAAAGGGCTTTACACTATGAGCTTTTATCTGCATTAGCGTCCAGTTATACGTTTCATGCTTAGATGTAATGGGTTCTCAAAGTTTTTCTTGTCTACTCTACTTTATAGAACTTGTTAAAGCTAACATTCGTCATCAAAAAAATAAAAATAAAAAAAATCAACGTAGAACATCTTCGGAATCACTGGTGATGCGACACAAAAATATCAAAAATCATAACAATCATCTTTATTTAACGTTAAAGGGGATTTATAAATACTTTGTAATTAAACTTGGCTAGCCTAATAGATCCAAACTTTTCGAGAATCTAGGTCAGATAAAGAATGAAAAAGAGAAAATTTTTTGTAAAAATGTCCTGTAAAGTAATGACATACCAAAAAAATGCTCAAGTTCGCTTAAAACTCGTAATTTTAACTCACAACTTAATTGATAAAAAGTTTTAAGAGGATCGCTGAAAACGCAAGGTGGACTGGTAGGAAGGTTGGATACGCTTTCCCTTTTGCGCTTTAACCTTTTAGGAAACATGTGTAACAAGCTTTAGTTCAATTGCTCAAATAAGCCACCAAATTTAATTGTATAATGCGGGCCTGTTCCTAAAAAAATTAAACTCAGAGCTTTAGTTTGAAATTTCAGAACAATATCTGGTATGGACATTGAATGATATGCTCTATAAGCATGACCGTAAGCAAATTGCGCCCATTTTCAAGCTTTATATGTGCTCGTTAAATAATACTGTGTACGCTAATTTTCAGTTTTCGATCTCAGCTTCTGCGACCGTGGGTATACCAAGAACAAGTAGATAGAAAGACGGATGCAAAAGACTACATCAATTCGGAATCTATCGTTCGTTAAAAAGTTAGAGTATACTTTACGGAATCTCTATGGCTTATTTTCGGACGTTGTAAACAGGGAAATTTTATAATCCTTTCGTAGTCGACATAAAAACCGAATCTATATCAGCAAAGCCTACGCCAGAGGAGCACTTTCCAGTAAATTCAAAACAATTGGTAGACGCCCATCATCAATTCAAAGTCGTAGGTGTCATTAAGGAATGAAGCAAATATCGTTCATTTCTGGAGAGAAACGTAAGAGTCTTTCTTGTTAATAGCACAATCGCTAATAAACGTTGGTGCACGAATCGCCTAGAAAATTTCCGATGGCAAAGGAAAGTATATGTGTGCACCTAAGATGAACATTACGCCTGAGTTAAAAGTATATGAAACTGCTAGAAAAGAAGTTTAGCCTGAAACAAAAAGTCTTTACACGAAGAGCTGAAGTCACTTGCACTTCGTAAACGATTTCATTGACAAGTTCATTGAAAGTGATTAGAAATGATAAGCAACCGGACTCATTAGAGAAACTGAAAACTAATTAAATCCCCTTTATTGAATTTAAAGCAACTTGTGCTTAAGAGAAACCTATTGCGAATCTGTAAAGTATGTGTTATTTAGTCTAAGAAATTATGTGGAGCCTGATAGAAATGCTGCGAATATTAAAATACGTGACAGAAATCAATTGAATTAATGAAATGAGTACATGAACTCTGTCCTCTTGAAGGATGGAGGTTGAATAGATTGTGTTCTTTTATCCTAAAGGTTGGTCAAAGACAGAGTGAGTGAGAGAGTGATACGAAATTAAGAAAGCCATGCACAGGCATAAAAACGCAATTAAAACTTACTTTAATATCGATGACCGTTTAATGGTCGGAATTAAAAGAAAAATCCAGTGAAAGGGAGCAAAAAATTAATTAAAGAAAATTTTTAAGTTGACGATACACGAACTGTCGATACGAATCAACAATAGTCCAAGTCCAACTCAGCCAAACAGGCAGAGACGGAACACTAACACAGCGGATATAAAGTTGCAGCAGCTAATAGCGAAAGTTGAAAAGTTGACGTCTAACTTATACACAAACACACATATGTACATAAGAACGTATATACGTATGTACAACGACGCACAAACACACACAAAACGATGCTTTAAAATTCATACAGAATCACTGTTGTCTAAAGAATGCTTATGCACTTAAACACTTATAGAAACACCTGTAAGTTGTTCAAGCATAAATAGTGATCTTTAATTTTTAATTAATTACTAAAAATATTATTTAAATATTATTTAAAATTGCCTTTGGATTTTTATAGGTTTATTTATATTTTTATTATTTTTTTTTTTTATATAAATTTTTGTTCCATTTTGACCGGCTGTTCACGTTGTTGTAATTAAAATTGTTTTAAAAGTATGTCTGAGTAAAGTTTGAACACCGCCGACGCGCACATTATTATCGCAATGCAGTCAATATAGCATTTGACAACGACAAGTCAAACATTGAAATGTTTGGTCCGCTTTGTTAGCAAAAACATAGTTTGGACGATGAAGAAGAAGCTCTCTAACGAACAATCATCATCTATTGTAGCTTGTTCCCGTATTTGTATAAAAGTAGAGATGCAGTAGATACAGATTCCACCCTTCTACTCGTATACACTTGATGCTCAATGTGAATTGCTGCTGTTGTTGTTGCTCTTCGTAATCGGAAATGCGCGAATATAATCTTTTTATGGTTTTTGGATAAGCATCGCTATTATTGACTTTTTTCCTTGTGCAGTAGAGTGCTACTTCGGCTGTTTGTGTTTTTCTTTTTCATTTTTTTATATTTTTTTTTATTTTCTACTCCAACTAATCTTACCCGCCGACCGTCCGACCACATGCAATCTGCTAAATACACTTGCTAGGTAAGAGTAAAAAAGACAAAACTTTCTATGGTTCTCTTTGACAGTTAAACAAGATGGCTTTGATTTCGTAAGGGTGGGGTTTTATCTCAAACATTCACCGCACATCAAGCAGTAGCTTTTACTACAGCCGGTTGTTTTTGTTCTATTTCGGGGCTTTTGTTGCCTTGTGTGTGTGTTATTTATAATTGCATTCAATCGCGTTGTCTTACTCTCTTCTGTCACTCTCCGGCATGCATAATTTATAATGTTACTACTCACACGGAGGCGTGGTTATTGTGTCCTCTCTCTTTTTCTCTTGATTTCTCTGCACTTTTGATTCTTCTCTCTTAGTTATTGTGAACGATGTCTAGCGTTTATATGCATGCATACCAACATCTATATGCACCTGTTAGTTTCAGTTTATTTGTGAGTTTTATACACATATATCAAAACAAATTTACGCACACACATACTTTATTTTGCGTGCCTTTGAACACTCATTCATTTTAAAAAATTTTTTGTGCCTTCCGAAAAACTCGGTCTCTCGTAGCTGTTGTTGTACAAGAAGGAAAAATGAACGAAAGAAAAACAAACGCGTATGATCACAAAGAATGCAGATTTTTAGGCAATAAAAAAGTAAATATTTTTATCGCATATAGCTTGCTCTAAATCACTCTCGCGATTATATGGAAAATAAACACTTGTTCAAATACGCTCCAATAGCTGTAGTCCTTTTTAAAGATTTCGACTATTTGCAGCATTAGCGTAGATCTTTCGCTATATACGTGCTATATATTAGATTCACCATTAAAATTGAGGGTTCTATTCATTTTATCGAAAATCGATTAAAATACATATATTATTCATCCCCAATCAAATTCGGATTGGATGTAGGCATGTTTGTCCGTCCGTCTGTTTGTTTGTGTAACTGTCTGTTTGTCAACTATAGCATATGCAATAATAAATATTTCTACGTATATTTCCCGATCATGTTACATTATATATATATGTATATAAAAGTTAAAAAGCTGGACCACGCCCGCCTAATAGTAAAGAGTATTGTAATTTTGTTTTCTGGGCAAAACGACCATATAGAATGGGTTTGTTCTTGATCATTACCAAATACAGATTTCATCTAGACAAGTCTGCCTGTTTACTCATCCATCCATCAACTGGTTGCAAAAACAAAAGTATTGACTTTAACTCTGGCAAAAACATGACAGTTTTTCCACGCAGTTTGGTATTAAAAACCGACCCAATCATTTAGAGGACCCGTCTGTTGTACAATACAGACTGCGAACGCCTCTGCCGTCAAAAGCACAAAAATTGTCTCTTTTGCTTATTACTCATCACCTAAAGCGTATACAACAACAAAAATTTCCCCACCGTGTTCCTTTCGCTGTCTTAAAATATTTATATGATAAGCTGAATAATCGTGTCCACACTCATTTAATATTGTAGAATGTCGATATATCCTTTTGATCGGTTTGTCTACTTTTTTCTTTTTTAGTAAATCATATTGAAACCCATCTTGAAACAACTTTCTCAAGCCCAAATTTTCATGTAAGAAGTTTAATAGGCTTTGCACCAATAGTTCTTCTATTCTCACACGATGTCCTTCAAAACCTCATACCATTTTGATCATAAATTTACGAGTCGCAATCGACTTTACATTAATGTTTTCAACATAACATATCACGTGTTGATTAAACATGACCTTATGATGGAGAAAAGGCAAGCAAGGGTTCAAAGCAAGGGTAAACATATGAAGTGTTGTGAAAACCCTTGTTTGTCGAAAACAACAATTCATAAAAACCGCATTAAAATCTTATAGAAAACAATGCTAATGAACAAACTTGAAGTTTGCACAAGAAAGGCTTGTTTATTTAGTCCTAAAGCTTATTATCGAGTGTATTGTACTATCGTATCGGTTTTCGTAGCCTACTCCTGAGGTTCACTACTCAGAAGAATACCAAGTCACGTATAATTGAAAGTTTTGACATTTGTGCTAATTGTACCTTAGTTTTAAAGCCTTACGCTGGTAAGAAAATTGCTTTCTTATGTTTGCTTTTGCTGCATTCGCAATTGTGTAGTTCGGAAAATATGGAAGAAAGTACAGAAGAAAGTTGAGCTCGGTCTTAAAATTCTTGTTTCTCTCATTAATGCGCCTGAGCAGCCGATAAGAATCGCGAAAGTGTACGCGGGTTTAAACTTCAGTGTGGCATAGCATACTTGGCTATCATTGAGTGCTTAGACGGCAAAGCCTTAAGAGCTAATGATTGGACCCGCTTGCCACTAAGGTTCGAGCACTCCCTGTCTCTTTTTCTCTCCTTACTTCTTTCCGCTCGGCACCCTGGTACCCGTAAATTGACGTCCCCTGAATCGTTAGAAATATTAACAAAAAAAAGAAACGGGAAATCAATGAAAGCGGTCTGCTGGCGTCAAAACTATACATGTGCATATATTCGCGTCGCATATGCGTCTAACTGTGTATATATATATATATATATATATCTATATATATATATATGTATATGTACATGTTGTATATGTTATATATTTATATATAACATCAATCAATCTTTACGTAGATATAAATAAATGGATTTGGCTGAGACGTAAAATGAAAAATTCAAAGGTCTCTATCATGTACAGGTTGACATGGGGTAAAAAAACTTGGTTTAGATTGCTTTGTATTTACAGATGCTGTATCTCTGGGTTATTGTAATCCAAACATATTCCTTAGTTCGCCTTATGCAAAAATTGCTTTAACGGGTCTAAGGCTGTGCGCAACAAGCTTATTTAAGTTGCAGTGTTCAGTATTTGTTGCTCGCAATTAAGACACTTTTACATAAAAACATTTACGTTAAAAATTTTTAGTTGACGACAAGACCCATTACGAATGTCCTGAAACGAAAAGAAATACAATACTTTCTTAATCAAAATTAAGTGTATAAAGAAAGCTCATAAGTCATATTAAATTCGCATGATTCCATAATTAATTAAAGTATTCTTTCATTATCATTTTGCCAATAAAATATCGCAAGGATATCTTGTCACCTTGACGATTATTTTAATTTCGCTTTTTTTAGATGTTTCCGCGTTCGTTATATGTTTATTATGCTTTTTTTCTTAGGAGGGGAAAAAACCGACTGACATATTGTTTCATGAATTTTTATTAAATTGTGCGAATGCAGATAAGCGTGTAACCACTTGACAGAATACGCGACCGAAATACGCACTGCAATCTCACATCACCTAAGAACCGTAAGGGTTCGGTCGTATCACATATCGACCGAATGCAGTTTTATTAACAAACCTACACAACATACAAAGTAATTTACGTTGGCTATCAACCCAACAGGTAAAATATGAAATATTTTCAACGACGAACATCATGTCTACTGACATGGCGTGTATTGGTTTAAATTAGTTCGCATCAAAGAACGTAATGCTTGTGTCAGTGCTGCTTGCTTGAGTGCTTTTAACAACACGTAACACACAAAGTATTCCATTTGACCAAAGAAATTTTTTTTGTTTTTATAGTACACATGTACAAGCGTCATTGCATACGTATGTGCCTATGCGTACGCAATAATATTGTTAAAAAATGTTGTATCTTTTCTCTCGAAATTTTCACGTTGAACAACATACATTTTATGTGACAGAAAGAAAAATCAAAGAGAGAGGAAGAGAAAAAAAGGGGTTTCGTCAAGCCATAATAATTTCGGTTATGCTACAACAACTTAATAATTTGTCACGCATAGATTGCGATTTGGAAGACATTTTGCAAAACTTGATATTTTAGTTTTAATTAAATGATGGATGATTGGGTTATTTTATCAAAATATGCAACCGATACCCTTAATCAGCCAACAATAAATTTGAATTTAGAAAAAAAATCTATCAAGTTTGCGTTAAGTTTAAATATTAGGGGTGTGCATGTATTCTGATCATTTTTTCACTTGAAAGAGGCATTTATTGAGGGAAGTTGGCATAATGTGTATTAATCAAAATATTTTCCACCATTTTCTACGACATTTTCTCATCTATCTCGCAACATGGGGAAAACGAGTCGAAAGAACAACATTGGCTTAGCAGCGATCCAATCATCGACCGATTTTCGCACATCTTCAGCATTTCGAAGTCCCGTGCCAGCCGAGCCACATAATGTCGATCTGAACAAGTGGTAATCAGAAAACGCTATATCTGGTGAGAACTCTCGGAACAGCAGAACTTCCGATTCGATTTGCAACTGTGTATCCTCGATAACTCTTGCAACGTGTGGCCGCGTGTTGTCATGCAAGATGATCCCACCATACGTGCAGCAAGCCTTTATGGCCATGAATATTCCGATTCGGCATCGATATGGCGTTTTCAGTCCATTCGTGCGGTACCCATTTTCCCACCGTTTGGACCTTTCCCATCGCATGCAAACGTGTAGAAACAATTGATTCAACTGACAATCTGTTCGAAAGTTCTTGGAGAATTGAACAAATCAATTCATTGCCCTCGAACTTTTTCTGTCCTCCAGGCCCTTCTTTGTGATGCACATAAAAATCACCACTTTTGGAGCGTTGAAACCAAAACTGACAATTGGAATGTGATGAAGATGCATCACCATAAGCTTCTGAAAGCGTTTGCCAGTCTTCGGCAGGAGATTTCCTCAATCCAAACAACATAAGTAATGAATGTCAAAAATGGAAATCTGAGCGGTCCATGATTACGATTGATAAGCGATGAACAACTCAATAATAGTAAAGGGAAAACTGCTGTTTTATGTAGAGAAAGGACAAATTCATCGAACCAACCCGATTCTTCACATTACTTTATCTTTTTCACTAATAGATGTCGTTGATAAAAATACACGCAAGTACAAAGTCGATAATAGAAGGCTAATCTTATGTCTTGGTTAATACCTCCAGCTAAAATTTTCCGTGCCTAACACTGAAGTGTGAAATATGTTGCTGATTAGCTGACATTCTTTCTGTTAATGAAAAATTTTGCAACTTTTTATAAGCCTGCTGGAAATACTGGTCATACAATTTTTGTCTAAGGTCGAAGATCACTCTTATACTTGCATACCAATTTGAAAAGAAGGATCACAAAAAAGACTGGAAAAATGGGAAAAACACTAAAGCCCCGTCAAGCAGACGAACAGCCTGACATGCTTAAGTGCATTCAGAATTTGAAATAGGCCGAGAAATTATATACTTTATGGAGTTTTTGAAGTTTGCTTCTGATTATTGTAAAGGTATTGAAAATAACATTACATTTCAATACACTGTTATATTGGATACGCGAGGCCAATTTTTCTCATTTTTCAGGTACTGCAGCATCGCACACAGAATATATGTTCACGTTTACGTACATTTTGCGGATTTATCTGTTACAGTTTATGAGTAATGAGCAAAACAACCAATATTTTATTCTTTTTGACAAATGGAGGTGTTCTCAATTCACGTGATACTGTAGGCGTGTCCTTTAACCGATTTGGCCCATTCTCAATACCAACCTACGTACAAGAAGTTTTAATTTCGGCCAAATTTTGAGTTGATAGCTTAATTTTTGCAGCCAAGAGAATGGACAGACATTACACAAACTCAAGAATACATATACTTTGTGGGGTCTCCGAAGCCTACTTCTGGGCGTTGCAAACGTTTTGACAAAAGGAATATACTCCCAATCCTACGGTGACGGGTGCAAAAAGAGAATTAACTAAAAGTTATTGTTTATAGCGGATATTCATTTAGACATACACAGGCAAGTTCTTGCCTAGGTCATCGTAAACTTCCATTTTTATTTTCCACTAAACGAATAGGAGGCGATGAATGTTGAAGATTCGCCTCAATTGAAACATAGCCCCGTTGCTTTCTTAAACGTAACCGCCTTGATAATTTTTCAAATAAATACTTTTTTTGGGCACCGTAGATGCTTTAAATCTTCTGGAAAATGTGGATAAAAATTAAAACAACAACACACGGAAATTGTTGTCCTCACAGTTTCCCTTTGCCTTACGCTTTGTCCTAGGCACGACAAAAAGAATTTTTTCTCAAAATTTCGAACAAGTCCCGAAACATAAAAGATTCTCATAGTCTTGGGCGTATTCCAATTGCTTATAAGCCCTACCTTCGTAGAGGAATCGTGCGATTTTTCGCATAATTATTTAGCTTCCGAATCAGTCAAACCTGTTGCTTCACCCATTTTTCTGATAAAAAGATATAACTCTTTAATTTATAAAATTCAGCAAACAATTAGCTGTAAAGCATACATGTAGAATATAATATAAATATATTTGGTAGAAAAAGCGAAAATATCAGTTTGAAATTAATATAACCATCCATTCAATAAATATATTTTATTATGTAGGTAATCGCTCAGGGGAGTTCGGCTACTATTGAGGTTTAAACCTGTAAACACAGGCCTAATAGTCACGAGTTTAATCTACTCGACTACTAATACGCATTCAATAGACGTGGGGCTGAAAGCGTTTCGAAAGGTTTCATTGCTTCTGCTTAGAAATTAAAAGGTTTGCAGGGGTTTGGGGTTCCTGATGAATTTACCTATAGAATCAAAATTTTTGTTTCTCTTTTCTCTGTCATTTCGCAACGTGTAAACTACAAGATGTGCGATTTAGTCTTTAGCGGATGTAGCAGGGGAGGCCCTTTCGGGTAAAAAATCGAATCGGGAAAAGATAATTGAAAACAATATTTGCACATGCAAGAGCTTTTGGAGAGCGCAGTCGCGCTTGGATTGCAGGCAACCTCAAAAAAAAGAGAAAATTTATTGCGATTAAACACGATGTCTATAAGACGTTCGAAAATTATGACCGCATTTTTGTAGAAAGATTTATATTCTTTTCATTCTCATTTTTTACTATAACTTTAATACGATATTTTCTACAGCGGTGCGTAGGGGATTTTTGATAAGTTAATTCCAAAACTTCTTGTTAAGAAAAGGACGATTTTTTTTTGATAGGAAAAGCAGCGGTTTCAGTCAAAAATGCTCGTCAATCAAAAGGAAATCAATATTTGTACCGCTATATCTGTGGACATGCAGATTAGTTGCATTTTTTTTAAATCCGAATTTGCACCAAAAAAAACCATTCAAAATGCCTTTGCGAGCATCTATCTATAATAATTTCTGTTTTTAAAATATTTTCGAATGCTATTTTTCTATTAAGTTTCCGTCAAAAATCTTCTGGTGATATTACTTTTCAAGCCATTGTGCTCATGTATTCAATTTGAAGAGGATGCATCATAAAAAGAAAGAGTCTACTCTTTTCTTCTTTTAGAAAATGCTAGCATCATTATTAGTAAAGTATAAACGATTCCTGCTCCCTAAAATTCGAAAACTGAAGGTTTTCTTTTTTTCACAAGCAAAGATCCATTCATTTTTTTCGTGAAATGGTTAAAAAGAGATTATTCGCTATGTTACGAAACATGTAGGGAACGTAAGGAAGAGCAACGCATCGACGGTCTCAATTACAGAAGAAGAAATCGAACACTTCAACTTTGCCTTTTAAAAGGCAAGGCTTTTGGATGAGAGTTCACCCTGGCTCCAAAAAGTAAGACCAATTTAATATCTTCTTTTTTTAATGTATTATTCCAAATATATTTCGTTGCCTTTAAAGCAATTCTCAAACTCAAATAATATTTCTTAGTACCTAGTTCTTGGCCTGGCGGAAGCAATTTGTAGTGCACAACGCCATGATAAACGAAGAAAACTATTAACGTCACCTTGATTTTTGAACGACTTTGGCGCGGTTTTTTCGGTGTTAGTCAACTTTTTGCACGATATTCGCTTGATTAATCGGTTGTTTCCGAATCGTGTGGGGAGATCCAAGTCTCATCTCCCTTAATAATAAGTTTGATGTCAGGAACCAAATCCTTACAAATATAGTAAAAATCAAATGAAATAATTTTTGTGTGGTACAAAATCAAGCGCAGTGGAAACGCTAATGACATTTATTTGAAAATTTGACACCGACGCCTGCCACGCCTGAATAAACGGTTCACACACCGAAATTATTTCGACATGACCTCAAAATATTTCGAAGCTCTTCAAGTTTACGAATATATTTGAGTTTTCGCTAAAATTGCGATTTCCAGTGCAAATTGTTACTACTTATTACTCATTACGACTATACTCGTCATAACACAACATTTTGTACAGTTTTCATGACGATTATTCTCATCAAAAACAGTTAAGTGATTAAAACCCAAAAACTGCAAAACTTAGCCCTTTTCATAAGAAAAATTGATAAATTTGTTTGATAAAGATCTTAAACCATTTTTTTTTTTAATTTTTTATTGTAAATTTTCTCTATTATTTTAAAGAAATATTTTGAAAATTTTTATTAAAGGAAAAGAAATAATACCTTGTCACATAAAATAGAGCCAATAGTCTTATGTTAGCTGCCCGTACTTATCTTACTTTACTTTAAGAATTTCTTCCTTCGAGTTAAATGAATAGTGCAAAGAAATTTTTAAAAATCTATTAGAAAACGTTTTAAGAAACTTTTTAAAAAAGAATTTGGGCCATTTTGAGCCATGTATCTCATAAGAATATTTTTTTTGTTTTTTTTTTTCGTTTTTTCTTTAAATCCAAACATTTGTCAAAGTTATGGTTTCCGAATAGATTTATGCGTGCAATCAGTCATAATTTGTGACAGTAACACCAACACAATCTCATACAGAAATGCAAACCAAACGAAGATGTATTACTTTCACTACGGAAAACGGACAATCGGAGAAAGGGAGCGAGGAAAATGTAATCAAGGTATCAGAGGTCAGGGGAGAGAGAGAAAGGAAGGGGGCCAATGCCTTAGAAATTAATTATTAGTTAAAAGGATATTGACTTATTAATGAAGAAACTGAACTTTTTATCATGATTTTTCGTATTTTTTTTTAATTTTCCATTTAAATGGAACAGAAAATGACATAGACGCAACGCAATGTTGTCTGAATGATTAAAATAGTCAAAAATACTGGACTTTACTGACGTCTGTGTTTTTGTTTGCAAATGTGAGCAGTTGATGGCAGTCTATTTAAAGCAATTGCTAATGGCCGTTGCTGCTGTTAGGTTGCAAAGTGAAGTGAAAATCTTTAGCAAGTTAAACCTTTTTTTTTTTAGGCAATGGTTAACTGCAGCTTCCAACGTACTTTGCTTTTTATTCTTTTATTTATTATTATTTTTAGTTTTTAATTTATTCTTATTTTATAGGGACAGCGAAAACACATTTTCGGTTTCAGTCGCGAGTTGATAAAAAGAACAAAAACGACAAACGAAAATTCGAAAGATATAAAATATATTTAAGCAATACAATATATATATGTATATACATGCATATATATATATATATATGTATATAAATATATATATACATATATGTATATATATGTATTTATATATATATATATACTTGTGTCTATGCACAAATACATAAGTGAATGTGTTTATGTATAGAAAACGAATGAATTTTATAGTGCACTTTCATGTATCGCATTATTCTTATTTAATGTTGTCGTATGTCGCTGAAAGATATGCTAACCAAACCCGAAACCCATAAAAAAGAAGTAAGAAAGCTGTGTTCGCCTTCAAGCGTAGCTTCGATCGCCATCATCTCAAGTGAACTTCGTTAATCAAAGACTTGTGTGCGCGCTTGTGTGCAACAGGATTATTTTGGCCCTTAACTTTTCCATGACTTGATAAGCTTTATAAGATGTAATTGTCAGTTTATTATAGCTAAATTTTTGGGTCAGATCACGCCCATATTTCAAATCATTTTCTGGCTTTCATCTAAAGAACTCTTGAAGAAAATGTTGGCTCTATGTCAGACAGGCGGATGTATGGTTCTATCACCAGTATGGTCGAATCGTCTCTTATCCTTATATCTTCGTATTATAACCAGAATGACAAATTCAGTATATCTGTTTTCTTCCGTGACGAACATAAAAAGAGAAAAAGAAATAGGATAAGAGTAACAACTAACCAACTAAACAAGACAGACTCACAACAGCAGCTCAACAGCTTACAACAAATGCCGCTGTGTGGCATTCACTCACTTTAACACAAACACAAATGCAATTCCACTTCGTACAGAGTGACGTTGATGGGCAGAGAATAAAATATGAAAGAAGGCAAAAAAAAAACGAATAAAAACTTTTCGGAAATCTTAAAAAAGTTAAATTTTTTTTTTGACAAAACAAAAAAATTTCAAAAAAGCTAATTATTTTTCCTCCTTTAAAGTTTCTTAAAAAGTAAAACTCTTTTTTTCTTCTTAGTCCCCTTTTTAAAAGCCTAATGTTTTTTTCTCTTCTTTATTAGGAGATAATAATTATTTTTGTAAAAATTTCTTTCTTAACGTTTTTCTTAAATATATTTGTAAAAATATCGCAGTTAACCAGTTGAAGATATCGTTTTGCATTCGCTCACCTACTCACTTGCTTTGCTTATAGTCTTTTTAAAAGCGAAGTTTGCATGCAAATCCTTTTCAGCAGCTTAACGTAAATGCTGGCAAATCTTCTGCTGTTGATTTATGTTTCGTTTCAAGCTTATTAAATGTTTCAGTTTTTCATTCATTACAACAACAGCAACAACAATAAAAACGCAAGTAATAACACTAACGTTTCAAGGCATTTTTAGCCCAAGAGCACGTTTCAACGCCAGAAAAACCATTGGATTTGAAGCATTCGCTCGCACTGACACAATCACACACATGAACGAGTATTTTTATTTTTAATGGCAAATAAAGGCAAACAAAAGAAACCAATGACAACAAATAGTGAGTGGTCTTCTAGAAGATACGTAAAAAGTTATTTGTACATATGCACACATATCTATGACTGCATACGAATTTGTAAATAATATTGAGATCAAAAAATATGGGGAATTCGAATATAAAACGCATATATGTCTTCATTGAAACTTGTTTTGTCTCCGTCAAAGCATTCCCGCTTTATTTGAGCACACCAGTACGATTGCTTTTTCCCAGTCCTCGAAATCTTTCTGTTACTCGATTGCTTGTCCAAGCCTTCAAAGCAGACAGTGAGCTTGAATTGAAACGATTACAAGAAAGCCGTTCCTTTAATTTGGGACGTCGAATCAGGTGAATAGGGCGCCCGTAGAAGAACAAATATTTGATTTTTGCTCAATGATTGATGAAGTTAGGGAAGGTTACAAAGCTGTATTAGGACACAAAAACCAGGTGTTGTTTTGCCATAAATGTGGACAGTTTTCTACGAATACGTGCGACGCTGAAGGAAACTTTTACGTTGGTCAAACAACATAGTCAATTTTGTCTTTAATTTTTTACTTGTTTTGCTTGCTCAGGTTCGGTTCTCCTTTAGCTCGATATTAGCCAAATTGCTAAGGTGCATAATCCATGTCTCATCAGCTTATCGGAATGAGTAGCCAAACAGATAAGAATCCCCACTACCAAGTCAGTGTTCACGGGTTCATGTCTCAAGTGCGGTGGAGTTTATTTCGGTCGTAGTTACAGTGAGTGCTTAGTCGGTAAAGGCGTAATACATCACCACTTTGACCCACATCCCCTCGGCTGCAACCACCAAATCTCTATCCTTTTCTCTTTCGTGACTTCCTTCTGTCTATGACAGTGTCGACCAAATTCTTGCGTGACTAAAGTTTATGGATCGTCTTTAAAGTTTTTGGTACTAAAGTTCTAGACCTCTTTATAGTGCTGTCGTTTCTTCAGCACAACACTTACTTAACATCTTCACCGTACATGTAGAAATAGTTGCATTTATGCAATCTCTTCAATACCTCAATAATAATTGTATTTATTTTGAAAATTCCCCAAAAAAAGCAATTACGAAAGACGATGGATGCACTTTTTGAACTCACAAAAAACTGGCAGAAAGGTTCTGTCAGGTTTTTACTTTTTACTTGCTTACGTCGAATATTCTCGCAGTGAAGCTAACAAAAATTGCGCTCATATTGGAGATCCGCGAATCAATTGGTCTTTTAAAAAATATGCGCTTTAGATATGTTGAGCTGTTAGAAGAGCTCAGCTTTCAAAACGCAAAATAAGTAAAAGCATTTGAATGGGCTGCGGCCCATCTTTAAATACGCAATTTATAGGTATTCGTGTAACGACGTTTCAATATAAGCCGCTATATAGCCAGTGATCAAAAAAAGTGAACATAAGAAAGAACATAAGACTCGGTTCAGAAATTGATTCCGAACCGACCGGTATAATAAAAGTTGAGTTTAGCTCTTTTTTTCTCTTCTTAATTTTTTTATCCTTTTCTATATATTATAAGAATATAAGATTGATATAAGATTGATTTTTAAGAGCCAATCTAATTCGGCTGTGGGTTTATGTCAGCTGAATTTCGTATGTAAATAATTAAATATAAATTTAAAGTCCTCTCAGTATTACATAAATCCGCAGAAGCTTACATAACAAACGGTGGGGTGTTTTTTTCATAACCCATGAACTACGGCAGACGCAACAATGAAAACTGGCACGTAATTCTATGAGTGAGTCTACTATACTTGTGCAAATATTTGAAAAAATCGTCCCAGCTAACACCGTAGGGTATCGAACTTTTAATCTTTTGCGAAAGTTTAGAGAATTGAAGACACTGTACTGGCAACTTATCAAATAGGTGTCAACTTGATCGCCTAGCTTCAACTAAAGCTTTAAAATTTTTGGAAAGCATTTTTCTGAGTGTATATCAATACGCCAACAAAACTAGATGCTGCAAGCAGATGCTCGTTTTATCGAAAGATCACGTTAAAAGAGAATTGAGATATTGGTACCCAACGCGCAAGATAGTGTTATGTATTACGTACAGTCAGTCCTTCATTGAAATTCTCATTCTAATTCTACTGACTTTCTTCCCATTTCTATAATGACATAAATGTATTTTTATATATAGTATGCTTTTTATCAAAAATATAAATTCTGTTTATTAACAATGCATAAAACTTAAATTTTTTAAGAATTTTTTGAGGAATTTCGTGAATTTTTTTCGTAATTAATTCATTTTACTGCATAGAAAATTTACTCGGCTTTGTTCAAACACATTCGCCTTCATTGAAATAATAATCAAGTTGTTAAGGAGACAACAACATTTGCAACAAGTTAGAAAGTTATATTATAAGTATAGTGGGGACCGAATCCCGCACACCCACCCTTACTCTTTTCGCATTCTACTCCCCAAGTTAATTTATTTGATACCCATATCGCTGGTATTATTAAGAAAAAACTAATCGCGGTGTCTGTCACATAAATTTTAAAATTAACCCACTTTTAGGCAGATAATATGTTTTCATTTGAGGCATGTACAAAATAGTTTTGAACAATCTGTCTTGTTTGCGTTATGATAAACGAGCACAAAACTCATAAACAAAAAAAGAGTGAAAAAGTAAAATGTAATCAATCGCAACTTTGTGCAGGCATGACCGATTTTTTCCATTTTTGCACGTAACGTGGCAAAATTTCAGCTTTCTATAATTTCTGAGAAACGAACAAATACCCACAAATGTTTGTTACGAAAAACGGAGTTGCTTTCAATTTATGCTACACCGCGATCTTCTGCTCTGATCATTTTGCCTCATTTTCAATACGAACCTGCGTGCAAAAACTTCCATATAAAAGTTGTGATATAAAAATTCCCCTTATTTTTTGAACACAGTATGCGTACCTATCCTACAGCCCTATTTGTCTCGCATCGCTACAATGAAAAAAGAAAAATAGGGAAAATAACATATTTGCAACCAAATAAACTAAAGTTAAAGAAAGAAACTTTGAACGTTTAAAAAAGTAACATTTTTCCGGCTTTGAAAAGGACAGGGCAACAGTTAATCACTGAAAGCAAAAAATAGCGGAAAATTTTTTCATCAGCTATATTCCTTGCGTTCAGGTGGCATGAGAACAAGGAAAAATAATAAAAATGTTATATTACTTTTGAGAGGAGTCGTGCAATCACTCCATGATCATCTTAAGTAAATTCATAGAATTTACGCAATTACTTTCTGCGATTTGTGCGAAATGCCCATTAATCAACATTAAATTTATTGATAAATACACTTTGAAACGCAAGCTTTCTGACCAATTATATGTGAATCTCGTCTACGAAAACTCTGGAGATTTATACACGTCAAGGCTAATAAATCAAGCGGTCGATAATATTAAAAGACAATTCAGTGCAACTTTCGACGAAATATATAGACTTACTTACGGTTCGTAAGCCCCCAATGAACTTCCCTAGGAATTGTTTTCAATAGCTGCCCGAGTTGAAGAGAGAAACAAACTCTTATCACCTGTAGTAGCAGAGCGAACCTCTGAGCTACTAAAAGTCGTACTACGATTCATGTCTCATTACTTTTAATTAGGACGGTCTTAAACGTCTTAACAGCGAATATCTAGATCTACCCGGACACACAAAAACCAGAAAGATCGTGAACACGTCGATTCTAAATCTCGAACCTAGTAAGTATTAAAAAAGAGCTTAGAAATATTAACAGACCATTAGTGATGCCTTTCTTTCAAAAGATCATTCAAGATCATTACAAATCTTATGAGATCAATACATATAATAAACCGAATGATAAATTCAGTGATTCGCTAGCGGGAATTTACGTTTAGATTAATTTAGAAACCTACCTTTAGCTATTGTACGTCTTCATTCGAAGGTATTTGGTTGACTCACTTTAGGCTTTAGGCTTTAGCATTAAACAGCCTTTATTGCTTGACTCACCTTAGGCCAGAAACATTTTGTTTTCACTCTTCTGCAAATTATGGATTCTATCAATTAGCACTTGGTAGTCTTAAAAAGAAGTGCAAACAACAAACGGTAGCAAACAAATGAAATTCTTTCTGTGACATTAAACTGATCTGAAGCTACCAGAATAAGATATTTTAACTTCATCATATTGTTCGCAAGAACAATAATAATGCATCGAGCATTAAATTATCAAATCATAAATTATCGCAATTAGTATAAGCATCTTTTAACCTTGAAATCTAAAAAGTTTAATAAATACGCTCACAGTTAATGGAAGATTAAAGTCCACTCCAGTGAAATGCAATTTTTCTCTTTACTAGCCTACAATTTGGAAATGGAGGTCTAGAAAAAAGTATTATTTTTAATATTACTTAATCATTAGAGTGGCTCCTTGTTATAGAAGTATTATACGAAGGTAGTCAAAATTTTCGAATCATCTTAGTGTCAATGCGTGCTATAAAAGTTTCGTGTTATACGTGGGCTGTCTGTGCAGGTCTAGCTTATGGAAGTTTCAGCCCAAAGTCCCATTGACCCATTTTGTAGGTAGGTAGGTTTCATAGAAGAGCTTATATTCTGCTTAGGTTAGGTTCCACAATACCCCAATATTTGACTACTTGATAGAGTATTAAGTTGATACACCCATTATAAATCAACGATAGGTATTGCGCGGTGCCTAATAACTCGCGAGCCGAAGACATGTATATAATATCTAAGCAGAATTACCCATTGTTGTTTAAAATCGACAATTGGCGGAAGACAATTAGTTTCAAAATTTATGTCATTTCAGCGTACTGCGTTGATTAGAATTCAACATTACCTTTTGACTGAAAAGAAATGTAATTCGTATAAGGAATTCGAGAAACACAATATAGAATTCACATGAAATTGGCATTTTCAACTTGGTTTCAAGTTCTTAAAACGTGCAACTAAGCGGATATATTCTTTGTTTGCGATTGGTATGATTTTTTTATTCATAATGCCAACTTGACATTCTTTACACTGCTATACAGAGTTGCTTCATCTCCATATGCAACTGACTGAATAACATTTGTACAGCGAATTCTACATAGAGTACTACAAAAAACACTTATGATATATTGCTTTCTTCTTAGGAGCGTTTGGTCCGATTCAGTTGACTACCAACCAATAGGATTTTTTAATAAAAATTTTTAAACCCAAATTTATGCATTAACGTTATTTCAATAGACAAATATAAATGTGCATATGTATTCGTTTGTTCATGGTGATGAAAAGATTTTGCTATTCCGAAGCATATTTTCACGCGTTAAAAATATTTACAAGTGTAGTATATCCACAGGCGGTTACATTTAAAAAAAAAAGCAGTTCGATAGTAGAAAAGATGAAAAGAGATAGATACACTTTTTTCAATGTGCGTTTACATACATTGAAGAAAATTTATTACACAAATATTCTATACGAGAAAAACATAACACTCTACACTTCAGCTCTATATTTCAAGCAAACTGCAAACCACTTTTGTTTTCCCTGACAACATTTTAAAGCTATTCTCGAGAATGTAAATTGATTTTGTCACTTCTGATCAAAAATGCGCAAACTTGGTGGCATCTGTGATGGAAGCAATAAAAAACAACTGTTTGAAACGGCTGAAAATACCGGAAATAAAAATCACATTTGCTTCTCTAAGCAAAACTTTGAGCCTATTCTCCTACAAATGTCATTTAATTTAGAGGTGAACTGGAGTGAACACTGTCCTTACTACTTTTAGTAGAATAAAACAGGCTGTTTCCGCCCCAAACTCAAATGTTGTCTTTGCGAGTAAGCTTAGATCGTTATAAAAAGAATCTTCAATCTATTGATTGTTATTATTATTATTATAATCTGCGCCATTAATTAAATATAATTTTAGTCTCCTTTTTAATTTTTTAAAATTGTAAAATTCATTTTTGCATTGTGGTTGTGAAAATAAAACAGAGAAAAAATGATTGAACAGAGAGAGCTAAAGTTACACAGCTACACACAAGGAGATATGTGTATGTTTGTTATTTATTTCGTTGCATTCATTCCACAAAGAACGACATTCATTCCACAAAGAACGACATTCATTCCACATAATGGCTGATTACGTACACCATTTTACAACCATTCATACTGCACAGGACTATATAATTATTTTTAACATAAAAAAAAAAGTGTTTTCCACATTTTCTCTACTGGTTCTTACCAATAATTCTTAAGCGCTTTTGCCTTGACAAAGTTTATTGAAGACCGTTTTCTCGCAAATTGTTTCAATGTTTTTGTAATTTTTCCATAAATTTATAATGTTGTCTTTTGAAATATTCTTGTAGTTGGCCATCTGTTGAATTTCTGCTATAACGTTTGAATGAAAACCACTTATTTCACTTGTAGTATTTGTCTACGATACTATTTAGAGCTGGCAGTGCCGCTGTGTTAGTATTCAGCGAAGACAAGCACGCATACTAAAATTTGTCGACAAAAACAAGAATACCCATAAATTTATAAAGAATGAAAACATCATTAAAGTTGATTAATCGTGTTCGCAGAACAAATTTAGAACAAGAAAGAAAATTATATTCAGTCGTGAAAGAATTCTTTACACCCATCACCGTTATCTAAACTTTCATACTCTATAGTATTGTATGCGCGCGTCTGATTTTTTCTATTTTTGAAGAATAATTTTATGAAAATTTCATAACAAAAAAAGCATGGTTTCAAGTTGATAGGCATAATAACAGATGGGTTCACTTGAAGTTTTTTTGAGTGTTGCATAAATCCGCACAATTTAATATACCTCTGTACCAAAAGTGTGTATAGGGTATGCAAATTGTTGGAAATGCAATATCAGATAATCAAAAACAGTCTTAAGGTAACAGCTTCAGATTCGAAGTAATATTTGCAGGCTTAAGAATTAACAAGCAATTTAAGCCTAATGCTTGGAACTGTGACATGATTGTAAAAAATGTCAATCAGAAGCAGATAAAGTAAACACTATACCATATAGATTAACTACATATATTCAGCTATATATACTTACAAAATGTTGTCTACCGAATGAGATTCGGGCCCCCACCACCGATTGACAGTCGCGAGTCTAATCGTTGATGGTTATGCGGTTGTCTAATGTACACACTATCGGTTGAAATGCGATTTAAAAAATATTGTCAAAAATTCTAATAAAAGTAATGAAAATATTTGGATTTACGCTGCGTGTAAAATCGCGTTTTGCGAGAAAAAAGCGTTGAAAGTTTCAAGCACTCGTAACATTGTTTTTTTTTTAAAAGAGAAGTGCTGTCGGTGCACCCGGTACTTTAGGCGCGCGTCTAAAACCGGCTTGGCACATTTTCAATACCAAACTGTGTGCGCGATTTCCCAATGACGATGGATACACGGACGGAAAACCATTCCCTTTTGCCAAATTTAAAGGTCATATTTTCATTTTTAGACGGACGTACTGACATCGAGAACGGCAGAAAGAATAGACGGACGGACAACCATTCTTAACTCAATTTGAATTTGAAGTTAACCAAGAATGTATACACTTTGTGGTATCTGGAACGTCTTTATGGATGTTGCAAACGTTTTGAAAAAAGTAATACTACTCAATCTTTTGAGTGATGGGTAAAAA
Source organism: Glossina austeni (assembly GCA_000688735.1). Lineage (NCBI taxonomy): Eukaryota > Metazoa > Arthropoda > Insecta > Diptera > Glossinidae > Glossina > Glossina austeni. Next base: position 345,612 of record KK502497.1, on the reverse strand, counting down.
GAAGGGAGACGCAACAGAACGTCTGCATAAATCTGAAGTCTGGAGCTGCAATATATCAATTCTCTGGTATACGTTATTGGATGTTTGACAAGCTAAACGGCAACTCACCCTTCTTTTGTGGATGTCTTTCGAAATTGTGAAGAATTGCCGTACACGTACGTCAGATTGCACACCATTTTCTTGACCTATTTTGACGGTAGAAGTTATTTTACTTTATTATTAATCCCCTTTTTCTCTCTCTCTCTCTCTCGTCTTTTTCCTTTTGTCAAAAAAAAAAAAAACACAACTCTTTTGCTTTATAATGCGATTAAATTCATTAAATAATTTTGCATTTTCGGTAAGTTGCCCTTTTTCTTTGTTGTTGTTTTATTTTGCTCATTTATATTCTGTTCATTAATATCCTGTTTACGGCGAATTGTGAATTATTATTAACACTTTTCCATTTCAAATTAATTTCTCTAGAGCCCAAAGTACAATCTTTTTAATAAGATTTCTACAAAATTTTATTTCGGTTTATTTTGTTGCATTGTGTTACGGTAGTAACTTTCATAGAAATTGCAAAAGTTATTTTAATGATAATAACAACAGGAATAGCAAATGACATTAGCTTAGCCGTTAAACAGTTTTTTGGCAAATGAGTAAGACATCTAGTCGAAGCAGGAAACATTTTCCCTAAGAATTATTTATTTCGTGTTAATTATTCCGTAGGAAATTATAAACCCTCACTTGTTGTTCATAATGCTCGTTACTTGTTGAGGGGAAATGGATTTTGGTTCGTTTTTTTTCATGTTGCATTTATAATAAATTATTTTATTTTAAATAAATTCCTGGAAAATAGATACTGAGAAAAGCTAATTTTTTGATGAAGAAAGAAGAAAGAACTAAACAGACGGTGATTTATATAAGCAAGCTTCGCCGATGTTCATTTTCATAACACTTCACATGTAAGACTATAATATATATATAAAATATCAATAAAGATTTAATGTATTTTTTTACACAAGAAATTTTTGCAAACCGTCTTACTATATACTTTTCATGGCCGCTGAAAGAAGAATTTGCTTTTCTCTGCTTTAGAAAATCAATTGTTCCTTCTGACCATCATAAAAAACAAAAAATCAGCAAGAACATTATAGCCGACCAAGGCAGACCAATAGATACGCGATATCATTTCGTCGTGATTAGAAATTAGATTTTCTGTCCATACAAGGCCTTGCTTTTTTTAACAATCCCTATACTTGAGGTCTACAAAATAGATCTATGTGATCCAAATTTCGTACCGTGGACTTGTTTGCTAAAGTGCTACTACGAATCAATTTACATCATAAAATATTAACAATGGGTCCTATTTGGCACTTAAGGGTTTACATTTCCTGAGAAAATCTTATATGCTGCAGTGTCCAAAGAATAGACATACTTGGTCCAAATTCGATGTGATTGATTGATTTCTGTGTCAATTTACTACTATGAACCAATTTTCACCATGAAATATTGAAAATTATATCTATTTCTCATATAAAGATTCTGTTTTGTAGGAGCGGTTACACAGGAGGGGGTTTAAAAAATTGCTCCAGCGAAAGCGAAGCTTCCATACCGATTAGAGTGACTAAATACTATTATACAGCGAATTTTGTCGAAAAATTTTGAAAATTGCGATTTTTATTTCATATAATGACTTCCAAATAAGACGTTATATAGGAAGTGGTGCAGAAAGTGAGCCGATGCGAACCATTTTCAATAGCGTTCGTACTTAAAGCACGTTAGCGTGCCAAATCTCAAAAGATTGCGGCCTGTAAGTTGATCACAAGAAAACAAGGCGGGTGAACGGACCGACAAGCTTACAATTATTTTCTGAACTTATGTAGTCCTTTCTTTGAATGGCCAAAATTTGCGTTCATGAGAAGAAGTTGAAACCAATTCTTCTACATGTAAGTTGCGTTTTTAAATAATTAGGTTAAGTTCTTCGGTCTTTTTATCTAATAAAGTCTTTAATTTATACCTTTCGCCAATTGTTTCCGGCAATTTAAGCGCTGCGCCAATGTGTCTTGGAAATTATAATATATTTGCTGGTTGTCGCTGACAATCTTTGGCTTTTTCCGCTCATTCCGCTTTCTTCTGCCAGTCAAATCAAAGGCCTGCTTAATGAAAAAAAAACAAATTATTTTCATGCTAAATCTGCATTAATAATTGCAATTACTTCTCGGTTTCTCTTGTAAATATCTTTAGTTAACTGTAGCCCACACCACTTGTGGTACAGGCAATACTGAGTTTTCTCGCACGTAAGTACACCGACGTCTCATTACATCGATCGATCCAGGAAATGATTCTTGAAGCCAGTATATCCGTCTGCCCTGTGTTCAACTTATAGGTCACAATTTTTGAGATATATTCATGAAACTTTCTAGGCTGATGTATTTTGGAATAGGGAAGAACACTAGTGAAAATTATTTAGATAAGTTTTTCGAGATATCATTTTCAGTGTTTCCTGGCGAAATTTGAGTCATAAAAGTATATTGACGAAGAAGAAGAAATCAACCTTACCTTTAGCTTACTTTTTCGAAAGTCAATTAAATTTGGATCACGTCATGTGATGTTTTGGGCATTCTCCAGCATGCATGACTAAAATTGAATAACTGTATTAGGTAAAGTGATGCAGGATATTTAATGATTGGCCTCGCCCGACTATAATTTTCTTACTTGTTTTATTAATACAATAGGAAAGACTTTGTTGCATTTCTGGCCTACCTAACCTCTGCTCAGGTCTAATCCTAGTTACTTGATATATACGTAATTCTTAATGGTTATATTAATCAATAGTCCCTTAAGAAAACCCTTGTAAAGTAATTATAAATTATTCGAAATTAATTTTTAAAAATCCCATTGGATTTTTACAAAGATTTTCACACATTAAATTTTCTCATCCTGAACATATTTGCAAAATGAATGAAAAAATAAAAGAACTAACGCATAAAACTATTCTGTACGGTAAGTATAGAAATTAGTTAAAAAGACTCCCCATAGAGTCAACACCCGCTTCGTAGTTTCTAATGCAAATCCGCTTAATGATCTTTGTAACAATAAAAATTCATTGGAGTTTGAACTAGAACTGGTTGACGACTATGGGTATAAGGGACAAAAATAGGGATTATCGTTGACACAAAAAGTAACATATACACGTAACCGCACACATATTAACAAATAACGCATGTATGTTTATAGTCTTTTCATATCTGCCATTCAATTTTTCTCTTCTTCTCTCCATCTCTTTCTCTATCTACCGCTCTCTCTCTCTCTCTCTCTTTCTATTTCTTTCCTTATTCTAATTAAAGTGAATAGTTTACATATGTTTTTGTTTGCGTTTTTATTCAGGTTCGTAACAAAAACTATGAAATAAGATCTTATCACCGCATGTGTCCTTTCATTTTAAGCCTAATGTGCGGTTTTTGTTACTTTCTTAAAAGCCACTCATTGTATTAAACTCGAGTAGCATATGTGTGATCATTAGCGACTCAGAGGCGTTACTTGTTTTTACAATTCGTTCACAATAACACATATACACACACCCAAACACACACACAAAAGTATTATAACAACTATAAAATACTTTCTGGTTTACACTTATGTTCATTGAAAAATAAATTGCTTTCGGTTACAGGAAAACACTTATCTCATACCTTAAGGATACGATGTTATTATACTTCATACAAATATATCACTAACAAATAATTAACCGTATAATAATAATAATAATAATAATAATAAGAACGATGTGAAGAAAACAAAAAACGCCTCCTGTGTTACGAGCAAACATTGTCTTGCGAGTAAGATGTAATATATGATATAAGAATAAGGCTAAAAAAGCCTAAAGACTAACTGTAAAGTAGAGAAAACATTTCTTTTGATTTCTTTTTTAATATCCTGTAATAGATGCCATTGAGCGATAACTATGTGTGTATAACACATTCCTAAAAGAAAAGACAAAAAGAAAACATAAGTAGTTTTCAGACGCCAAGCGCAGAAGAGAACTATTGACAACTAATAGATAGCAAAAGCGGATTATTTGCTTCATAGAGTTTTTATTTTTTTGTTATTTCAGGCTAAAGATTTTTTATTTTCTTTACATTCATTTTTTTTTATTTTCTATTTTATTATTCTAAAGCTTTTTTTTATCTGATATAATTATCAAATTCTTCTTATAACAAGAACCGCAATTAATTCACAAAATAAGAGAAATTTCGTAACATTTGTTATGGGTAAACGCCTTCGTGTACGTTGCATCGAATTCAATCACATTTTCATCAAATGATTTTATTACATAACATGAAATTGAAAATGATTTTCATTCAAATCATTATCGCTGCCAAAAAATCTGAATATGCTTTGAAACATCCCCTCCACGACCTGAGGTTTCGTTTTGCCAAAGTGGGTGTTGACTTTCACTTTCATATTTATCCTCAGGTCAAGAAAATATTTCAAATTGCAATCAATGACCAAAAGGCAATTGTTTGCTTTATGCCCAAAGAAAGGCATTTTTTCTTTTTGATATGTCGAGGGTGTAAGGTGTTAGTGTATCGAAACAAAGGAATTTTTTTTAAAACAAAAAGTGTGTGTAGTTTAACCTTACCTTTTAAAGACAATAACGTATTCGAATTTATCTCATTCATTTAGTCATATATAATTAAATTACTTTCAAAAATTTAATTTTCTAATTTAGCCTTTTGCGATTTCAGTAAACACGTGCGGCCAAAAGTCGATTTTGAAGCCCATATCGTTTTTATATTTTTTATATCGTTTTAATGATGAATTAGGAGTATATTTATTTTATCAATACGTTTTCAACTCCCAGAAGGAATCTTCGGGGACCCCACAAAGGTCAACAGACACGCCCACAGTACCGCGTAAACTGGCAAAAACCCCTTTTTGCAAAAGGCACAAAATATTGGTTTTTTCCTCGTTACTTATAAACTATAACAAATGAATGTATAAAATTTTGAAGTATGAAGGCATATAGGCGATGCTGTAGCGCCTGTAGAAAAAGGGGAAAAATTCACCACGCCTACCCAATATTGGTTCAATAACTTGTTAATGTGCAGAAGAAAGCTTCATAACCCCATAAAGTATATAAATTTTCGGCGAGTTTTAAAGTCCGAAAGCATATAAGCAAATCCGTTTGCGCGTCAGTCCGCCTGCCCACTTGTGTAGTAGTAGTCGAAAGCAGTCTCCCATTCTCAAAAATTAAGAAGATCGCCTACAAATTTGCAAAATAATTTGGAAGCAACCTAAACCGATCAAAAGACATACCTACAAAGCGCGCACGCCTATGCAACGAAACATGTGAATATCTTTGTTTTCCGAGTTTTTTCCTTGCTGCTCAAATAGAAAATATCAGCCGCGCCAACCAATATTCGGTCACGATAACTTCGTGCGTTACCGAAATTGCTTTCGTTTCAGATTTTGAGATAATGGTCCTCTTATATGCACTTCTCAACATAAGTGTATCTCTTTGTGCACAGCACATCGAACATTAGCCACATAAATGTTCAGTTTCCCAGAAGTAGGCAAGATCCCAGAATGTGCGTTACCATCAAAATTTTCACATACGAACGCAATACCCGCGTTTTTTACACTAGTTCTTCTATCAGAAGATAGGATTTTGATAAAATTTTTCAAGAAACTTAGGTAATCACGTTGACCGACATAACCTCAAAAGAAGCAAACAATGCTCGTATTAAAATGTGTTAAGCAGGATTTTCCAACCAGAGATGTCACTTTATATTAATCAAGCAATGGTTCAGGGGCTCAGTTTGAACCTATGAACCTGGCAATCAAATTTTCCAAAAAATGATTACTAATAATAAAATAAAAAGGGGATAACACTATAAAACGGGTTCATATTCGAATCACAAGTGGCGGAAAATTGTGGTCCTGTTGGTATAACAAACTAGAAAGGACTCGTATGACACGTTAAAAGAACAGTATAGATATTGCTTTAACGAATATAACTTTTTGGCAATTAACACTAACTCCCATTGTGTTCCTATTCCTGGGAATTCAACTTCTAAAGCAGATTGTCTAAGGTTTGTTTAAGGCATATAGGGTTTTCAGCTTGGTTATTCATTAAAGGAAGTAACAATTAAATTAATCGCTTTGGGCTACGAATGACTCATGTCCTTGCATAACATTTGCATAACCTAAGTGACTCGTACGACATCGATTCACATAGCATGGAATGTGTCTACTGTGTTAGAGGGCGGTATACTGTACCAGATAAATTGAAGGCGAAATTGTGCGAATCTTCGGAGGAACATAAATGCAAAACCTCATCTATAGATCCTATGTTAAGAACTGCGCAGTTATCGGCAGAGAGGAATTTAAGGGTCACTATTTAAAACCTAACGACGGGCTTTTCTCTTGGAAGCCTATAAGACAATCATCGAAAAGTCTCTTTTTTATGAGAGGGTTGTAAAGAATTCATAAAAATGATCATTGATTCAACTGGTGAGCAAAAGGAAAGATTCTTCTTGTTCTTTATCTCATAACAGTCCTATAAAATGATAATGTTATAAAAACAAAAAAATTCTCTCTGAATTAGTATTAGTATGTATGCTTACATCAAACGAGAACGTGTTTCAAATCATTTACGCTAAATTCGTGTGACGCCTTTTACTATGCCATACGTAAAGTATTCAAGCCAATTAACATTTAACAGAAAGAGATTCGTTTATGTAACAAAATTTTATGTTTTATTTATTTGCTTCCGTATATGCAAACAATTTTTAGTCAAAAATACTCAGATTTGCTCACATCCAGAGCTTAAATAATGGATAAGAGCTGCTCCTCCATGAAAATGTTTAATTTTAATCGAATCATCCATTTAATCGAATCCATCCATTGTTGTCATTTATTCTTTTGGCGTTCGATAGTCGCCACTTTAGCATTGTTCTCTCTGCCAAAGGCCTAAATTTCATCCTCAATGATCAATGCCGAGTCACTGTATCTGCCAACACTCATTGCAGAGAGTGTTTCCCATCTATTGAAGAGTGCATCGAAGTGTTTACATAACGATCGATAAGCCATTCCTGCGATGCAATACAACGAATGCTAATAAGATATTAATTCGAAAAAATTCTCGACACCGGCGCTATGACCGAAATTATACCATCGCAGCTCTCGTGGGTCAAAACGAAAAAGTTATTCCTTTCTCAAGCTATTAATAATTTTTCCAATCGTAACTGCCCAAATACCGTCTGGCCAATATTCCGTAGAGATGTTTACAAATTTACACCATTAGTCGAGTTAACTTAAGCATGTCTAGAGCCGACATTTCAGCCGACGTTTAGCCGTTTTCAACAGGGACTTCGATTTTTACGATATATGAATGAAATTTAGTGCACCGATACGCTTTGTCCCGAGGGCGTAGGCTATAAAAAATAGCATGGATCGAATAATTTTTACGATCAAATCCCATATAACGACCTATTTTGAAAAAGTTGCCATTCCAAACATATATTCCATTTTTAATATCTCTTGGCAAAAATTGATGAAAGGAGTTTTTTGGCATATTAAAAGACTGGTCACAATTTGTATGAAATTGATCTCTTTTTAGCCTTCTCTCATACAAACGTTCCTTATAATGCAGCAAGATCTAATTTAGTAGGGTTTTATAACGAAAATGCGCCCTATGAATTCACAATAATAAGTTTACACTACAAAATACTTATTTTCAGAATACTCTCCATATAGAGGACCCACAAAAAGTAAGCTTTTATATGGCAGTAAATTCTATTATTTAATATTTTATGACAAAAATCGATAAAGAACAGTGTAAGGTGAAGTGATGAGGCGTTTTTAATGGTCGGTTTGTTCAATTATAATCTTTGTTTCCCAGGACTTTGCAGTTTATCGTTACTCAGTCTCGGTTTCATTTCATTTTTATGCCCTACACTACTTGTGGTACAGGGTATATTAGGTTTGCGGGGACACCCGTATCCACAACATAAAGAAGAGCTTAAGGCAGACCCACCTTTTATTACACCGAAAGAAAGGATTTTGATTCAGAATCCTCCATTCGGATTGGTTCGCTTTTTCGACCACTCGCTGGTTATATGAAAAACAATTTTAATTTCCAAAATTTCTTGACAAAAGTCATTGAGTAGGCGTATTACCACATTATAAATTGGTGTAAAAAATTTGGTTCGTATTTGGTAATTTTTTTAACTCTCTTTCATATAACCGTTTCTATGAAAACTGAATATTAATGTGGTGAAAAGATTTTTTCAATACTTTATGGTGAAAAACAGTTTATAATAGCAAATTAACAAAGAAGTCAGCTTTACCGCGTTTGGCCTACGTAGGTCTATTTTTTGACCCCAACATACATAAAAGTTGAAAAGCAAGCCGTTATATGAAAACAAGTCGTAATTTCTAGCTTTTTATGCTGAAAAGTGTGAAGTGATAACATTTTTGGGAAGTTAAGTTTGTTAGACAGATGGACATACATTCCAGAATCAAGTACAAGTCTCAAATAAGATAAACATTAGATTATTCAGTCAATAGTTGTTGACGATTATACTTGTAATGAAAACGTATAAAACTTTGTGTTATATTCATCATGTAACAATTTAGAATTTAAGTTGCAATCTTAGTGGAAACTCAAATATTTTCGTAAACTTCGAGAGGTTTGAAATATTTTGAGGTCAAGTTGGAATAAAGATAAATCGACGAGCTAATCCTAACTCTACCCGTCTAATCTGTAAATTCGGGGTTAGGTACCCTCAGCTTCAAAAGCTAATCCTATATGAAGGTGTGCAGTACCGAAATAAAAAAATAAAAGTCATTTCATTGTAGCCTAATTTCGTACTACGCATACTCTGTATCTGGCGAGTATACTCGTCATCGGTAAATTTTTACGAAGTAATTTAAACGCACATTTTCTAAAGAAGTCGAAACAGTTAACTGGTTAGGCGTTTGTAACAGAAATGCAAACAATACAATTATCTTAGTATACCCGTCGCTGCTTAGGTAGAGGTATGAAAGCTTTACAAATAAGGATCAAAAACTCAGCTTGATATAGAAATAAACTAATCTCGATGATATTGTTACATTTAGGGTAACTAACAGGAAGATTTAGTTTGAACATTAACGGAAACGGAAACTGTGTAACAGACATAACAGAAAAACATATCGGTCAGGTTGAAAAGATTTATATTTCAGGCAAAAATATTCAACAGAAGGGAGGCAAAAAACAAAGCAGTTACCCGCTGTTAAAGTGCCTTTTAACGCTCTATTGCTGTACTTTGAAAAACAGTAGCAATCTGGAAACCATGACAAACATCTGTCATTCGAAAAATTTATTTCTTTAAAAATATTTTAACTAATTATTAGTTTGTCTTTGATTGGTTATGTAATGTGTAACAGCATAACTGAGGATTTTGATGAAATGATTTTTTTATATCAATTTGTGACTTCTTTTTTGTATGCGATTCTTTTCCTCTTAGCTATTGTTCGATAGTACATATACAATGCAAGTGTAACAAACGACTATGTGTACGTAAATGTTGTCAAAAAAGTAACAGGAACTTTAAATTCATCAATCTCACTTAGTCGTTGCTTTCAAGAGTATTGAGATTTTTGGTGAACTACAAATTATTTCCAGCCTATTTATTATTACTACTTAGTCCATTAATTACGATGGTTAGTACGAATAATTAAAAAGAAGTTATTCTAAGCTGCCATATAGAATTTTCTAATATTCGTCAGTAGCACGTTTTTGATATTCAGTTGCGAAATGAAATCAAAATCGGTCCGTTTTGTAAAGATATCATATATTATATCGTCTGTATATCTTATTTCAAATATTTTATGCAACTTGGCAGAATCTCATGATTATTGTATACCATATTTATATATTCTGGTCCGCCTTTTGTTTTTTAGGGGATAGGACTGGGCAGATTCTGCGGCAAAATCTTAAGGCGATCTGGATTTTAGTGATTACTTATCCGACATGGATAATAACATAAAGCCCAAACAAGGTTGTCGCTTCCAAATAACCTTCTGGGTACGTTACTTTAGTAGATGGGCCGACAGACGGATGTGAGTTAATCCATTGTGCTACTGTTACTTATCAGGTATACATTGTCTGACAACTACGATATTAAAAAAAAAAAGGACTAATTTCTTGGTATTTCATATATAATAGTGTTTTAAGGCTTTCAAATATTTAGTAAACCTAATAAACGTTTGGTCATCATATAAAGCATTTGCATTAAATTTCTTGTTCTAAGGACTATCGTCTGGAATGATGAAATGATAAAATATTAGGAAAAGGTTACAGCAACGAAATGCTACTGCAAAATGCAGGACTATGATTGCCGTTACCAAGCCAGTATTTCACTAGTACACGACGATATTCGAAGAAAGCAATCAAGATGGCTCTGATTTATGACTTTCTTTGACGGTTTTCTTTTTTTTTTTGTTTCAGCTTATCTTTAGCAGTATTTTCCTTTATTGTTGATCTCCTTCTGGATCGTAGGCGTAACCAGTAACCAGTAATCATGTATTTTAAATCACATGGATATGACTTCTTTTACAAAAACGTTGAGTTGTTTTAGAAAAAGACGAGAAGGCAAAGTAGATAACTGCAAACGATCCTTTACAAATAGTTGCGATATTCAAATCGATATTCCCGCCTCCAAACTCCCTAACACTTAATAATAATAATTGAAGGAGGTAACAATTTTAATTGGTTTTAATGTTCAATCACAGATGATTTTCCCGACCACGGTTCGTCTTCATCTGTTTCTGTAACATTTTTAACATTTTCGTATTACCCGTAAACCTTTGATTGTAGCTAGCGTAGTTTAATCTACGCAACTAGGTAGTTTTTATAGATATTCTCCGTAACCGCCTTTAGCTGTTCTTTTTACAATTTTTTTCTATGGCAGCAGTCAAATTAAACCACTTTCTGCAAGGACTTACCTTGGGAAAAAAAGAACCTCACCGGTCCTTTTATGATACGATAATATGCAAGTCAAGACAATAGGAGAATTTTTATTTTAACAATATAAACGCTTTGAATAACCCTGTGCTTAAGAATACGGAGGACTTTTTTCAAAAATATACGTGTTGCGAATATCAATGTAAACTTTTATTTTGCTCATTTGACACAGTTATCAGCTTTATAGATTATAGGCGTTACATGGGATGTGGACGATAAAGGGATTCAATCTAAATCATTTTCAGTAGGATTCGCTCTTGGGCGAAAACACATCAATGTATTAAATTTTATCAAAATATCTCACAAGCTACGGCCTCCGGGTTAAACAAAAGAATGCAAGGCGGATAGACAGACAGTCGTACCGACAAGGTCAGATTGATTCAGATTCTTGGTATTGTATACATCCGCACAAACTTAATATGTCGATATGTTACACCTGTTCTAGGATATAACTATTCATTCATAAATTTGCTATTTGACAATGTGCTCGGTTCAAAAATGTTTCTTGCGGGACATGTGTCTTCCTTCTAAAATATTTGCTGAACTTTGTTATTGAGGCTCTTGATGAATAAATTCCGTACACTTCTTTGACAGATTGTAAATTTGAAATTATTTTATAAAATCAATTCCGTTATTATTATTAAGACTGAGCATTCACGTAAACTTTAATTGAAAACGAATATTTTACAATATATTCACGAAGGTGTTAACCATCGATAGCCCAAGGTTGAATAACAACAGCATGACTCTAAAGACAACTGGCAAGTATAGCAAAGCATGAACTGCGCTCAGTTATATGTGAGATAAAATTAAATGATTTTTAATGAATTTAGTGCAAAGCATAAAGAAACGCACACGAAAACATACACGCAAACAAGCAAACGGAAAACTTCATCTAAGGGTAGCAATCGGTGAGTGCGGTAGAAATTTTCATGTAAATAAAAGTTAATTTTTTTGTTTGTTATTGTTATTCTTATTATTAAACGAGGGTTGTTTGATGTTTTAAGCATTTTTTTGATGGCATACGTATTCAAAACGGTTTGTCATATGGACACTCTCAGCTTATACATGTTTTTACTTATTCTGCAGTTATGACATGTACAATATTCCAAGTGATCCAAGTCTAGTTGCATATTTGGTTGTCTACGGAGGAGCTTAGAGGTACTTAACGAGTGTGTAACTTAATATTTAACAATAGACGATCAATGAATTGGAGTAGACGGATGGACGGATCTACGAAGGAGACGTTTCAATAGAAGAGCGACGCGGTTATTCTATATGCTGTACAAACTGTAGTATGAAACTATCAGGGAAAGGAAGAAGAAGAAGGGGCGGGGGAATATTATTTCTATTTTTTCCTTTTTCTTATTAGTTTTTAAAAAAAATATTACGAATGTCTCTCGTAGTAGCTTTATTACATAATTAAATTTTCTCTTTTTTAAAAAATTTTGTTATTAAAAAAAACTTTATTTATTTTTAGAAAATATTTTAAACTTAATTAATTGTGAAAAAGCGTTTAATCAACGCAAACACCATCGTTTTTCACCCTCACTTCTCAAGGCCCACGCTTGCACAAGCTTTCACTTACACATTTAAATGCAGCTTTATTCCAATTTTCAATTCCCTAAGGTACACATATACATACGTATACATCCATGCCTTACACAAGCTCTTGCTCCTCATTATCCCTCTATCGCTAACAATACAAAATTCAGCGTTCATTGCAAATGAAGTGTTGAACTTGGTGGTTGTTAACGTTGTTGTTGTTGTACGAAATGGTGCGTGTTTGTAATTTAATGTAAAATTAATGCTTTATTGAGTGAAATGCAATCGTGTGTATACGAGTGTACAGAGCTAGACACACACACGTGCATTAACCCGTTAAAAATTAAAGTTATTTTTTGAGACGTTTACGTACACACATGAATTTACTGCACATCGTACTATGCACATTATAATATATACGATAACGCTCTTCACCTATAAAAGGCATACAGGATAAAGATAAATATCTGTGACCGCCAATACCAGTGAAATGGCGCATTCGACATTTGAATGATAAGGAGAAGTGGTTACTTGGAACGATTCTTTTTACGTTTGAATGCTAGGAAGATCAAAGTTGCTTGAATAGGGGTGCCTGTAAGTCAGAAACGTAGAGAAGAGAACTCTTATGGAAGACCGATCACAGACCGGTCTGCAGCAAAAACTTCACTCAAGTCTCAGAAGTCAATTTTATGGAACGCCGTTTTCGACATTTAAAGCAGGTTCCAAAGCTCTGCTGTAACGACTGTCGTACACATTTTACCGAGATCTCAAGAGTCACTCATGGTTCTCATTGCAGTAGTAGTAGTTCTAACCACACTCCAATTGTTAATCTTAAGAGATTCGTTGCGATGAACGTTCCACACCGATCTCGAGAGTCTTGCACCAAATGTCAACCATATCGCCCAAAATCACAAGGATCTCCCGAGGAAAATATTGCAAGAACATATTTTCCACATAACAACAGCTATTCATTCCTAAGTTGTAATAAACTTGCCGTCCAAACCGGGAGGGGGAGGGACCGACAGATGACGATAGATGATATACAAAACAAAAAAAGGTTAAGATCAAAGCGAAGGTTCGAGAAAACGCTTTATTATACCATAATTTATCGTATTATACCGTAATATATCAAACAACGAAGAGGAAGCGTCGTTCGGGTATCCTATTGCAACTCTCCTTAAACTATCCCGTTAATTATAGGCTTGTGAGTTGTCCGATCGAGACTGTTTACGCAATTTCTTGTATAAATTTGTGCGGCGTTAGCAACAACTCTACCAAATTTTTTTTTTATTATGCTGTCGTAGACATGTTTATTGCAACATCCAGTTAATTTTCATATTTTAATTTTCTATATTAATACCAACATTTGGAGCAGCGTCTTAATTTCAGGGGCAGAATGAGAAACGCACGGACATGCCTAAATCTTTTCAGAATCGTAACCCAAATTTGAAGAGCTTCTAGGAAAAATCCTGCATAGACAGTCCTCTAAATTCGACGTTCTTTCGCTGATAAATCAACAAAAAGGGACGAAGGGGAAGAATTATCTTGAACCTTAGGCTTTGAGTCTATTTTACGTTCAAATTCGAATAACGGCGTGCGAAGACTCATATATCATAATATCGAAAAATTATACCAGCAATTGTTTTCGGAATGCAACGACATCTTAACGGGTTAATCGTCTATTGGGAGATAATGTTCACATGTATGTACTTACATACCATTATTTATTTGCTTAACTATTTTGTTGTGCAAAATAATTAAATTGAAATTGTTTAATTATAATTTAATTTGTTTTTAGATTTTATGCGGTTCATTTTAAAAACAAATACAAGTAATAAATAAATAGTTGCGTGTTTAATTTAAATGAAGAGCAAATTGTTAATGAAACAGCAAATATTGCCTGAAGAAGAACTGATTTTTGGAAACTCTGAAGAAAATTTGCAGAAAGCAAAATTAAAACTCAGAGTTTTTCACAAAATAAAAAAAGAAATTTACCAAAAAAGGACTTCGTATGCGTACACGCTTTTAGAAGGTGTGAAATTACATTCTACTTTTCGAGAGCAAGTGGGAAAAAATTGCGAAAGTTCTTTAAATATTTTCTGTATTTAATTTTTAAATTTTGAAATAAGTCATGATATCATGATGTGATAAATATCATGATGGACGGTCATAAACAACAAGCAGAAGTAAGACAAGAGGATCATATGCCGTAATGGCGTGACATTTGGCAAAACTGTTCAGCCCCATCGATGGACCGTTTCCACCTTACTCGTTCAACAGCTTGCGTTCAAATGCAGTAAACAAACAAAATATAGTAGGATAGGACCCACCATCAGTTATGCTACAATTTGAAAGTGATTGAAAAAGTGGTCCGATCCCAACCATTTTGAACAGCGTTCTTCCTTGGGCCAAAACATGTTGATGTACCAAATTTCACCAAAATATCTCAAAATTGTCACTGTTACACCAAGAGTCTTGAGGCAAGTTGAAGTCTCCCAACGCAACGACCAAATCGGTGGGTCTAGACTTCTTGGCCACTTCACAAATGAGAACAGCCTGTTTCTTATATATGGAGATATCAGAATTTGGGGGAATGTAGGAGCAGGTTATAAATAGGTGTCTATTAGGCATTTTCGCTCGAATGGCGATAAATTCAACGTCAGGAGAACTGGGAAATTCTATTGAATTGGACGAGATGACGCAGATATGGCAATTAATACACTGTCACCAATGCGATTCAATCGATCATTTCTGCAAAGAATTATGGAAAAGTTCCGACGAATGTAGGTCAGGTTTTAACCAAATTTCAGTGAAGGCCAAACAGAAAAACTCAGTGCTTACTGAATTTAGGAAAATAGAACGAATTTTTGAATATGGGCCCCTAACATTTTGATAAATGAGATATGATGGGCCTGAAGAAACATTTATTTTTTTGAAGATGACAGGACTACTGCTTTGGTACTACGGGGTCTATCTCGAGGAATAAATTCCTTAATTAAGGATCCTACTGGCCACAGTGATGATGGGACTTTCGCCGCCAGATAGCTTTTCATGTTATCCACCGATGTTTCAGGTTCCGGTCTTGACGCAAATATTGCTTTCCTGGGACGAACTGCCGTTAAGCAAATGTCATTACTACTAGGAATAGTAGGATTCACGGCTGTAGCGTTATGAAATGGGGAGAATATTGAGGGGGTTGCCACACTTGCACGATCAGCTTGGGCGACATGCCCAGTTTGGTGACCAGCGTTCACACTCGAACAGCAAGGGGGAGAAGAGGATTTTTGTATTATTTTTAGGCGATGACGTCTGATTAGAATGAGCGACGGCACTGGGAGGAGATACCATATTTTTAAATATAAATCAAGTTTAAATTATTCCTGTTTGTCTATTTAAATGTTGCCGTTCGCCTTTCCACATGCCAACCACGTGTTGGCAACCTTACCACAAGTAACACATTTGTATTTATTATATTAAGTTTACGCGTATGTCTACAAAACCCAGAAGATTTTGAGATAAATGCATCTTTCCATCGAAATGGTTCAGATTAGATCATCTTTTCGATCACTCTCCATATAACGCCTTATTTTGATAAGTCGTTGTAAAGGAAAATATTTTAATTTTTGGTATTTCGGGATGAAAATCGTTTAGTAATAGCATTTCGGCATTCTAGATTGGTGTGAAAACTTTGGATCCGATGCGGTAATTTTTTGAACTCCTTGCCATATAACCGTTAATGTGAAAATTGCATCTTTATATTATGAAAAGCCCTAATTTTCAATACTTCTTCATGAATATTCGTTCATAATAACAACTTGATATAAAAACACGTCGATCTATTCTTTCGATTCCAACCCATTCTAATGGAAAATAAGACTCTATATGCTAAATGGCATATAGAGCATTTTAATACTTTATGATAAAAATTTGCCGTTAGTAGATCAACCATAGGGAGTTTTGATTACATAGACCTACTTTTAAATGGACCCATATATAGGTGCTCTCATGAAAGTAAAACATTCTACGCAGAGAAAGATTAATTTATGGTTTATTATGATGCAAATAAGTGGAAAAAAATAATATCTTTCAAAAACATATTAATTTTCTTAAATTTAGACCACGTTGACGTTTGAGTATCCTCTTCCAATCTGAGAGCTTCCATGAAAGTCTTTCATTTTTCTAGAAATTATGTGTAATTTTTGATACAGGTGGCGAAAGTATCTAAAGGTCAGACTTACCTGGCTATAGCATTCTTGTTATATACAGAATATTATTAAAAGTAAATCGGTCGGTATCTATTTCTGAAAATCTAGTGGATACATTTCATTTCATTTTTCCATGAAAATCATTTAAAAAATTGGTATTTGAGAAATAATTAAAAAACAATTTTTGGTCGAATATACGAGTTAATAAAAACCGGTTAATTAAATTATTAAGATTATTTGACTGCGACGTATGTGTCTTGTAGGCGTTGTGTTCTCTTTATATATTTAGTTCAAAAAACTCACAAAACCTTAATGAAGAAATTAATTAAATTTGCGAAAAATTGTCTGCTTTATAATATGAAAAACCAACAAACGTATATGTGTATAAAAGGCATGCATTGCGCTCGTAATATAAATGTAAGCCAATACTGTTGCCCTCATACCTCTTGTTATATAACTAAACGAGTTAACACCCTGTGTTTGCGCGCGCGATTTTTCATTAAAAGAAGAAAGCGTTGTGCCATCATCTCAGTGAGCCAGTCATTCAGTCAATCATTACTTACGCCAATAGCTCACTCATCGCTTTATTCATTTTACTCATAATTAATTTAGCGCTAGTAGTTTAGTTTTTGCACTAACACGTAGTAAAAAATGTAATTGTGACGTGCATGTGCCCGTGTGAACAGCGAGTAAAAGATGTCATAAACTAAAGGTAATTTACAGTTATTATGATTTTTAATTAAATATAAAAAGAGAAATTTAGCTAAGAAACGCTATAAAAGAAAGAAAAGAGGATAAAAAAAAGAAAATTTTATTTATATATTTTATTATATTACTTAACCTTTTTAAAACTATTTTAAGGCTATGCAAGGATACGAAAATATGTGTTTATTTTCTTCCTTTTCTTTTCTTTTGTTTTCTTTTTTGTTTGAATACATTGCTAACCGTATATAACCTCAACTCCTAAACGGTTTAATGTAGAAACATCTTAATATAAACAGTCATTACATTACGTATGTGCATATATATGTACATGTATGCGTATACGTTGAATACGTGTCAAAAAAGTAAAGGGAAGCGTCTATTTAAACCTCTGTTCACGATTAAGCAAGGGCGGTGAACAAATATAACGATAATTTTCGGGATCTCTTGCGAGCAGCATTTAGTCAGAACGAATCACGAAATGAAATTTTGGGCGGGTTAATTTATTGGTTAAACAGATAATATTTTCTTTCTTATTTCAGGAAATGCCATTTAATGTGCCTTGAAGATTTACGAGGCGTACAGAAATAATTTTCTTACCACAATGCGACAAGAAGTATCATCTTCGTAACCTTTTTTTTTAATGTTGTTACTTGTGTGACAAAATTAGAGCAATATTCGGAAATTTAAGAACATGAGAGCGATTGTCATGCGTTATCGGATTGGTGCCCTTAAGCTTCTAAATTATTATTTTTACTCCTTTTCTTACATTTGTTTAGTTTCTCAGATAATTTAGAGCCTATTGAGTATTGAAGAAATAAATGAATTCTAACGCAGAAACTAGCTCCATTATGGATTTCTTCTTCTATTTAAATCCATTAACGTTAATAGGTAAAAAAACAGAACTTTTTTCGGTCACATAGAAAGCTTTTGTGCAGACTGATTACACCAGTTGAAAGACTGGCATATAAACCCTTGCCTTCAAAGAAGCTCAATGATTAATTAAGAAAACATTTTTAATCCGCACAATTCCCGATACTTTTCTTTGTAGAATATAGCTTTATAAGGATTAAATAGAAGTATACAACAAGGCGTTGAAGATGGTGAAATCATGCTTTTGCCAAAGCTTTCATAGAAAATTGAAAATTGAAGAAAATTTCAATGGTTTACATAAGCACGCATACACACACACGTATACGTCAATACTCACGCATACATGTAACCCGATAACATGCACATATGTAGTATTCATAGTATATGCACATCTGCTGGTCTCTAAGTAAGTAAGTGTGTTAGTTGTTTGGTTGTTGGCTTGTTTAGTTTCGAGAACTTCGTCTAGAGCATTAAATTGAATTGAATAATTGAGAAAATGAGCGCATGATGGAATTAGAAAAGTCTCTTTGTATGTGGTCTGATTTAGTTAAATGGCTTTTTGAGTTTCTATGCACACAGTTAGGTTAGTTGCGTTGACGGTTATATGATAATGACGATGGGGACGATGATGCTGATGCTGAAGAAGAAAACGAACAACTCAACTTTTCTGCTAAGATTCTCTATAAAGCTTAGATCCGTTAATTGTGATTGTTGCTATCGTTCGTGTTGTTATTATTATTATTATTATTATTATGCTCCTTGCCCTATTATACTGAATTGCTTTGTATATATACATACATATATATATGTATATATATATGTATATATATAAACGTAGATTATATAAAGACATAATGGTTTCTAATTGAATTTGTTGATTTGTTTATTGCGTTTGTGGTTTCATTTCTGTATTTATGTGTTTTTTTTTTTATTTTTTTATACTTAAATACTCACTTACTCATTTAAATATTTCCCGTTTATTATTGTTAGTTATTAATCTATTGGTTTTCGTTTAATAACCTCATCAATTACTTGATTTAAAT